>MU223722.1:404378-417504 GCA_018584345.1 Thuja plicata | reverse complement strand
ATGTGTAGTGGAAAAAATTGCACTCTACAAGTTTCACACTATGTTTTACATGTTTTTAGGTCCATTCAATCATATGCCAACCTTTGTCTCACCCTTAGTGACCTAATGTGGTCAACCTTTCTCTCTACTGGGAAATATGGATCAACAAATGTCTAACATTTTGAATCTTGATTAGAAAACCAAGATGCTGCAATGTAGCAAATCTTTAAATCAAGAAAACATAATCGTAAAAAAGAGCTTACAATAACTTCGGTTTGACCTTTGAAAATGGTTTTAAAATAGTTTTTTAGGATGATAAAAAACAGACACAGTAGAAGATTTATTGAATTTGGCAATTCCTTCTTTTGACTGACAGGAATTAATCTATCTAATACATGTGTTGTTGCAACTTTTAATTGATGGTAAACAATTAACGTAAGGAGACCCAAAAATTGGGGTTGGCTTGCTTCCCCACCACTTGTGATTGGCTTACATCAGCAGAACAGTGTTGAAACTTAAGGTGTTTATAAGTGGAAAATGCCTCTTTTATTCCAAGAGTTTGTCTTGATTATTATTCTTTTTATATTTTGTCTTGATCTTCTTCCTATGTGATGCTATGAAATGGACGAACTCAAACTTTCCAAAGTCTAATTTATGTTATAACTTTGGAGCCGTTTGTATGAAACCGTCCAAAACAGTATTTTGACTTTGTGAAACTCAATAGAATTTGATCGATTCCATTTTTTCCTTACTACAAGATACTTCAATTTTAAGGAAATAAGCACATCTTTTATATAGAGAGAGATGGGATTGAACAATAAAAAAGAAATGAGAGGATTAAAAAATAGTTCAATTTTGTTGATTAAATGTAGTTCGCAATTCTATTATAATATAAATCTCAAATATATTATTGAATTAGCAATGTTTTAGTTATCATCTACTTGTTTAGGAATTTGACTCCATTCTTATATGTAGTTATACTTGTAGATTTATTCAAAGATATCAATTTTGGACAAGATGTGTCTTCTACACCTCAGTACGGGTGCATGTGCAAGCCTATTTGTTTATGAATGTGTAGTGTTGAGAAATATTTTTTTGGGGGTCATTGGTGTGCTAAGGGGTAGACTTAAACCTTTTTTTATGACAAATCAATCCCATTATTTATAAATAAAATTATCAGACATGTTAATCAAGTGATAAAAAGTATATCTATATATTGATGTTATCTACTTATGTTATGGCAATGCAAGCTATGATATGGTTTTGTGATAAGGTAAAAAATTTGGTTTTCTATGACTTAATAACATAATATTCTCTATTAAATAAAAGATTCTAGAAACTCTTGATTTAAAATATTATGTACGTAAACTGATGAGCAACAATAAAAACTTAAATTACACTTGATCTTCTACAATGGCCTTCCATTTAAATTAGAATAAATTTTACCACTTAACTAACGCTATGGAGCATGCCATAATACATGTTTTAGATACCACTTAACGAACACTATATGGTAGAATCAAATCCACTAAAGAAAATATGAATACAATCAATAGAGTCTCCCAAATATAAAAGATAGGACTCTACAAACAATGATGCAATGTAATCAAGTACTCATCCCAAACTAGCCATATTTGAAAGATAATGTATATATGTTGCACTGAATCACAAGGAGTTACAATGAAAAAATAGTCATAGTGATGGTAAGTCATTGTTGCAAGAGCAGTTAGGAAAAGATGTGGACTTTCATGTTTCAAAGCATCAGTTTTGGAGGGCAGAGTGGTGAAAGAAAAAGTTTTGAGAATTTTGATGATGAGTTAGAGGGTTATCATGCAATAATTATATAAACAAACTGAGATGTTTTACTGTGAAGGATCTTGCAACAACTACAAGATTGTAATAACAAAGGGAAAAGGGGATGAGCTAGAAAGAGAGTGACATTACGGACAAATGGAAAAGAACAACAAACAGTAACTATCATGTCAAAAAAGACAACCATAAGACATCATGACAGCCTATAATTTTTCAATGGCATGCTTTGAAGAGAAGGAAAGGGCTTCATCAAAGCTTGAAGGATGTAAGAAAGGATGATATAGCCTAGGAGGTAAGAAGCAGAGAACAAATGACAATCCATAGAAAACATGTTAAAAGCTTACCACCCACTAAGTTATGATGGCCTTGACATGAGAGTAAAACATTTTAAAAGTCAACAAAGGAAAGCATTGTGAAACATGTAGGAGCGGTGGCCATCTTGACAAGGACAATCATAAGATGTTATACAATCCATAAGGTTTCAAAGGCATGTTTTGAAGAATAGATGAAGAATTCAACATAAAGTTATTTGAGAATAAGTTAGCTTAAAGGCTTGTATGACGGTGCCAATTCACCAATATAGAGACAGTCAATGTCAAACTCTACAAAGTAAAGATGATAGTGCCCGATTTACATGGCTGGGGATAGAAAATGTCACTTCTGAAACCAATGAATTATTTTTTCTTGGACTCCCCCAAGTTTACAAAGTGAATGTTCTTGTAGCATGTTATTTTTTCCTTGTTGTGGTAAAGATGAATGAATGGATGCATATTTCTAATTCATCATTGACAAGAATGAAATAGAGCTAAGAAAGACAAAAACCCTAGCCGCGTGAATGAAATGAAATGGAACCCTAGCCACATGAATGGACAAGAATTTTGCCCAAAAATGAGATGTAAAATACCAAATAGAGCTATGAAAGACAAAAATGCAGAGGTATATAAGGACGCATACCTGTTTAGGGGAAAAACATATTAATGTTTCCCAAAACTGTGTCAAAATGTCAATGCAGTGGAAGAGCCTACAGCAAATGATTCAATGAAAATGTCAAGGTAAGGGTAAATGTGGAAGAACCTACAGAAAAAACACACTCACCTCAACCAGCTCTCGCGTGCCCAGACCTCCAAACCTCCTGCCCACAATATACCCAGAGTGATCAAATGATCTCAAAACTTTTTTTTTATGTTTATGAGCCTACATCGGTCAAACTTTCGACCAAATTAGGCTCATTAACATTAAAAGCCAAATTTGGATTTTGACCAAATCGGGCTCATAAACAAAAGAAATGAATCTAACAAGCCAAAAAAAGGCCTTCGTCAAAATTAAAGCTTGAAAATTGACCTCAAATGTATTAGTGTTGTTATATGAGAACAAATGTTTACTTGGCATCTAAACTTAGTTGGATGTTGAAAAGGGCAGTCGCAAATGGAAAGGCACCAATAGCTGCTTATAGTGAGGAGTAGATGGTCATCATATTATCTAAAATAGGTTTTCTTGGCTCCTCTATCATGCTCTTTTGTTTATCTTTCTCTTCTTTTTTTGCTTTCTTTGTAGCTACCTTGCGTTCTCATTCAACCTTTGCCTCCTCTTATCTTTTTAACCTCTCCTCTCTCTTTTTCCTCTTCTCCTCAACTTATTGTTGTTTTCTTGTAGCTTTTCCTTCACTCATTGCTTCCCTTTTTATTTGGTTTGCTTCACGTTCTTCCCTCCTCTCCATCATTTGTTACTTCTTACACATTTATAACTCCTCATTCCTCTTCCTTTCTGCCTCTTATAGATTGATAAATTGAATGTACTCATAACATGTCAAATTTTGGGATTGCCTATGTAGGCGAACTCCTATCAAACCTCACCATCATAAACGAGTAACCCCCTACACTAGAAGTCTCAAGAATTGGCTTTTCGATGTTGACAATTGTTTCTCATCCTCTTGGGTGCACAATACATAGTCATCTTCTTCATCACTTGTCTTATTTTCATCTTCACAATCTGCACCAGTCTCCTCATCCCAATCCCTTGCCTTGGTGAATTAATGGATTACATATGCTGGATCAATTTCAGGAGGGGTTGGCATGGAAAGGGTGACCTCTTCTATCCTAAAATCTAGTTGCACTTCAATATTGGTGGTTTCTTCAGTAAGCCACTATGGTTGGATAGCTTATGTTGGAAGACTCAGACCTGCTAATGTGGTTTCCATACCTTCATTGGATGTTGCTTGCACAATAGGGATGTCTAATTCGTTGTTCTATGGTGGATCATTGATACCTTCAACTGAACCCTTTGCATTTTCATTGTTGGGCTAGTAAGTTTGCATAAATATATCAATTGCTTCTTCAGTGTACCCCTCCATATGCATGAAGGCATCTGTTGCAATGTGTTCTAGTGCAGTTTCAAAACTAAATCATCCTCTGTTTCACTAGTTTCTACTTCTTCTTGAGCATCAAATGCCTCACTTAGCCTCATGTCATTGTCCAATTCAGACCTATTTAGTGTACTCTAAATTCCAATCCTACAAAACCAAATCATAATGGTCCATGGTGCCATTTCTTGCTTGAATGTGTTACTTGCAAGAGTTGCTAACTCTTCTCGCCCAATTTAAATGTGGGGATTATTTGACTTCCATGTAGCTATTTTTTATTTTAAGTAATTCTTTAAAAGAGAGAAAACATAGACATCCAGGGGTTGTAGCCTATGGTTGGGTATGAGCAGGCAATGTTAGCAAGTCAATTCCTAAGTTCTTTGCTTCCTTTAATTGATTTGAAGGACACATGGTTTGCATGACCATCAAAGATGAGAAGGGCCCTATTAGTCAGTGAAACACCTACAGGGATGGATGTTGCAAAATGTTGTAACCAATTTAGAAATAGTTCCTTTGTCATCCATGCATGCACCTGCCTCATAATTTTCTATGTAATTTCTGATGTACCTATTTGCTTTGAAAAAGTAAAACCCATGAATACTCATCCCATATGCACTAACACAAGCCAAAACTGTGATCGTCTCTCTATTTTTTTATATTAGGTGTGGTTCACATCTCTGCCCCAATCTAGCAATCACTATCATTCCACAATTCTTGTCATCTTGCACACCAGTCTCATCACAATTCCAAATTTTACTAGATCCATGGTGGTTCAAGTTGTAGATGTTTTCTAAGTTGTCATAGAATAATCACACAATAGAAGGTCGTAGCATAACTGCTCAATTTTTTTCCACTCCTTCAATTGTTCTCATAGTCAAATCAGGGTGCCTACAAAAAAATCCAGCCCACCATGATTTCCTCGGCATGCCATTGTTCAAGGGTTAAGGCACTTTGAAAGCTTGTCATGAATTATAAGATGCAAGTGACAGATGTAACTAATATAAGGTTATAAAATGAATAAGGTTTTAGTTTATGTATTTAGACCCTACAAATAAATAAACTTCGTAGAAAACAATAAAATCAGTTTGTGTATTTAGACCTTGTGAATAAATCATCTTTATAGAAAATAGTAAACTTCTTTGTTTAGACTGACTGAAAATAATATATTTACAGTAAACTTCTTTGCTTACACTAACTGAAAATAGAATATATGTTTTAGACCCTAAGAATACATAAACTTGATAGAAAATAGTAAATTTTTGTGCTTACTTTAACTAGAAACAATATAGTAACCTATGAAATCATATAAAAATAGTTCATAATAGTGTACTAACCTCAACAAGGTCTCTTTGATCAGGAATGTGCAGAAAATTCCTCCTCCAGCTTTGAACTATGTAGAGAATATCCAAACAAAACAAAGATAGTATAGGTAGTAATGAAAATGAACTTGAAAAATCCCTTTATAAATTCATTTGAATGTGCAAGGAGAATGCATTCATTTGTGGTGGTTGAATTTCAAATTTGAATATTGGTAGGAAACATTCGGTCATCTCATACTTAATTAGGTAATCTATAATGCAAGGTGAATTCTTATTGTTTCCAGAAAATCAGTCATTTCATACTTACATATCCAATTTAACTATGATATGTGTGGATTTGGTCTTATAATTATTTTTATTGGTTTTTTTTTGTGTCTATTGGGGAGCCTTACACCAGTTGTTGAAAATGCAGGTATTATTTGCAGATGGAGTTAATGCATATAGAAGTGCAAAGAAGTTTGGGAGAAAGTGCATATGATAGCCCATAAAGTTCATATTTATTTTTTAAATTGTCATTTGAGGGACCAATAAATTCTCACTTGTAATTGTAATTTGAGTACATTTGTAACTTTGGACCACTTGTATAAAGTGGTTTTTGTAGACATACAAGTTTTAAAAAAATGATTATTTGACTTTATTTGTGCAACTAGGATTGTATGTTAATTACATGAGGACCAGTAGTGGTTTTTTTTTTGTGTGGTCAACTACTTATTCATGAATTAACATGTATTGAGGGTCAAATAAATATTTTTGGGGGTAAATTAAGTGTGTATATTAAGCTATAGAATTATTTGTTTTTGGGGGGTCACTATGGCAAAAATTGAACAGTTATTGGACCCTGATTCACTACTGGTATCTTTCCCCTATATAATACGAGAAAAATTGTTGTTGAATTAAGATGAAGGTGCCCTCTCTGAATTTTGAGTGGAAGCTGGGCATTTGACGTCCCTCCCACCGGCAGAAAAATGTGCCTTCTTGTGATAGGGCTAACACTGTCATTTGAAGAATTCCAAAAAATACTTATTTTATCAAATCCACAAAAATTTGTATTTTATCCTTGTATAAACTAACCTTAAAATAATATTCTGACATCAAAACATATTTAAATATTGTTTATGTAATAACATATAACACTATTTAATGAGAATCATAAACACAATGATGGTGTATGGCAACAACAAATTCAATCAGAATAGCCCTTGCCTTCGCCTAAAAAGGGTAATAACAGGCTTGACACTGCCTACGGCGGTAAAAGCGATAAAAACATATAATATCAGCTAATAATATTCAAGTATTCCAATCATTTTTGGCATCAAACAAAATTTTGCGACGATGGAAGTTCAACCTAAGAATAGCTTGTTCGCTAATTAATCACCAAGTCTTAGGAAGTATATAGTTGTAATTATATTGGATTATTATTTATTTATTTATTTAATTTTATATCTTATTATTATTATTTATTTGTTAAATTCCCTTTCAAAAAGGGGACATCACACAACAGTTGGTTAGAATGATACAAGGCCATATTGGTGCCCAAGGGCTACACCCATAGAAAGGGAGTTAATATCAATGAAAGGGAGTTAATTTCTATTGCTAAGTTCTATTATATTCTTGTTTTGATTAAGTAAAAACAAGTTTTGAAAGGACCCGAAACCTTTTACAACCAAAAAAGAACCAAGAGATAGAACAATAAGAGAACCAAATTACAGCAGTGAATCAACACCAGACACACCAAAGGGAGTGAACAAGCACTCCCACAAAGAAGAAACCATGACCAGAACAACAGTCATCAATAAAGGACAGCAAGAAATCATTTAGTCCCACCCATATGTGACCTTAAATTCATATCAAAAGGAGGCTTGGGAGACTTAAATTTCTTTCCTTTGACAATTTTCCATCCTTCCTCCATCAACAACACATCATTTTTCCCCGAAAAAGAAATATCAGAGAAACCCACAACCCAAGAGGCAGGGTTGTCCATCCCAGCACACCCGGCAGGGACAGAGACAGCAATCCCCCCCCGAAGGAGACTGGGCACCAACCACAACGCCAACATTAAGGATAGCAGAAACAGAGATAGCATTAGCGACACGCGCAGGGATAGCAGCCACCTCGCCTGACAAAATAGCAACACCATTCTGCCCCAGGACAACATAAAGAAACATCCTTTGGGATAGCATCCGTAACAACGACATTAGCGTTAGTAGCGGGAAAATCCTGAGGTGGACTGTCATCCAAACCCCCATCCTTAGAAACTTTCTAAACCGAATAATGGTGGTCTTTTGCACCCAACCACCAAGAGGGCGGTTTCTTCGATTTTCTCCTATCTGATAAAAACCTGGTTGCAATATGGCCAGTCTTGTGGCACTTTCTGCATCTGAACGGAATTCCCTCATAATCAAGGCTTTGGGGTCTAAGAGCCCCGAGGAGAAGCCAAGGTTAGCATCTCAGGGAGACCCTTAGAGACATCAACCTCCACAAGGATACGAGCAAATGTTGAATGAAAGATGTTAGAAGAACCCAAATCAACCATCTGAAAATCCCCAATGGCCTTGCCTACTACCTCCAAGACAAAGTCTATCTAGAGGTGCAGGGGAAGATTTGAAAGCCAAACCCATAAAGGAATTTTATTATAAGATTCAGTGGAAGGATCAAAATCCTTATGCCAAGGTTTGGCCATCAAAGGATAAAGATCATCCCAAGTGAAGGAGCTACACAGAATAGTGTCCCAATCTTTAGCATTGTCAAATTTCACTATAAAAAAACCCCTTGCCATAGGGTATATCTAAAAAGATTCATCCAAAAAAGGCTCCCAAAATTTGGACATCCAAGCATGTAAATCGGAAAGAGAGGGCCAATAACCCCTGAATCTAAAAATAGCAGCAAAAGAGGAATATTCCTCTGCATGATTAAAAATCTCATCAACTATATCCATTTCTAAATTCACCACCAAAGGGTTACTTACAGCGACAGGCGTAACAGATCTGGATCGATGATCACCCCTCCCCGGAAGTGGAAGACCAAAGGAAGAAGCCGCATTGATATCAGCTTCAAAAGCCACAACATCTGCATAAGATGCAGGGCCAGCATTACCACAGGCCCCAGCCATAGAAGGCAGAGGGCACATCACCGAATGCCCTCCCCCACCACAACCAACCAACAGACCATTAGCAGAGGTTTCATTTGAAATTGCGTGCACAGTAGCAACGCCCAGAGTCCCCTACGCAGAAGAAAGAGCAAGCCTAGAAGAATTTTCCCCAAACCCAGAGGGAAGAACAGTCAGGCGGGAAACGCCAGAGTTTGAATCTCCCGCACGGGAGGTAGCAACGGAAGTGAGAACGGGAGGCATCGGAAGCTTATAATGTCTATTATATTCTTGTTATCTATCATTATGCTTGTAATTTTGAAATAAAGCAAATGAATGTTAAAACTTCTTTCTTGCATGGGGATCTTGAGGAGGAGATTAATATGTGATAGCCTGACAACTTTATTGTGAAAGAGAAAGAACACTTGGCGTACAAGTTAAAATGGTTTTTGTACATGGTCTAAATTAGTCACTTAGGATGTGGTACAAGAGTTTGATGTCTTTGCATTGAATTTAAGTTATTTTAGGATCGAGGAGGGTCATTGTGTTTATATTAAAGATTGCAAGATATGAGATGGTCATCATAGGGGAAGATTGTTCACTATACAAATGCAAATGCTATCATGAGAAGCTGTAAAATTTGTCATGATATATTCTAGTTATTTTAGAGGAATAATCTTAAATCACATTTGCAAAAGATTGACATAAAGGTGTTGGATATGTCATCATATATATATATTGGTTTGGTCGAATCAATTGGCTAAAAGTTTTGGCCCCAGAATAAATTTATCATGCTCTCTAGTCATCCTAGGGTTTCTATATTGTCATAACCTTAAAACCCTAACTCTTAGTTTACCCTAACTCTTAGTTTGTGGGTGCACAGAGTTTTTCTATCTATCCTTTGCCTACCACTCCTTGTTGTTGATTTCTTAAGTTATCACTTAGGTATTTTGGGTCATATGGATACCGACTCCTCCTTCCTAATAGTTACTAGATTGATCAAAGACAAAGAATTTACTATTTCCTCAGTACCATATGAAATCCTTTTAGTGGAAGGAAGTAATTTTTTGTTGGAGACTTCAGCGATAACCCAGTTAATAAGCTATTTAAAGAAGGTTAAAAATATGGATAACCAATCATAGAAAAGTTTCAGACTGTCATGTGGGCTAATCGCATCGGTCTGCTTATTACATCAAAGAGTTTAACCCAACTCAGGAACATGGACATAAAGCATATTTAGGGTCAGATATTAAAGGGAAAGCAAGTCATTAATGGCACAATTGAGAACGAGTTTGCATCATATCAAGTGTGAGACGGGTAGGTGGAAGAGGCCCACAGAGGTATGGGAAGAGAGAACTTGCATGTTATACGGGATGGGTGCAACTGACACAAAATGAAACTTTCTCATAGAATGTATAGCGTATGAAGATATATATTCTCAGTATGAAATCATATTGAAGGATGACAACATGCATATTTTATTTGATGAGGATAAGATCAACCAAATTGTTATCTTTCTAGTCAAGATCCATAGTAGGAGATAAAACGTTGAAAGGAATATGGAGATAGTTTAAGTTTGTGAACCCTTGGTACCATAGGTTGATCAGTCTCATGGACGCCATTAAAATTATTCATTCGTTCAAAGGGTTAATGCTTTAACCAGGATTGATCAATAGTTGAGATTAGATCTCAAACATCAAATAATTTCCACAATTTTCTAGATGTTTTTAGCACCTATTGTAGTTTCAAAACCATTGAATGAAGACATGTCAAATCTATGTCAGTGAATCAAATGGTGTCTGCAAACCCACAAGGCATTGTAGGACGATATCTCTTAAGACTATGGAACTATAAGTTGGTGACAAGTCAACCTAGTGTCAATGGATCTACAACTTGTGCATTTTCAAAGAAAGGTTGGTGGAATCATATCTTGAAGCCATGAAACTGCATGATTGTGCCACATATACTTGGTGAGACTCCGTGAGAATATTCCATTCCTTTTTCCACAAGGAGGAGATGTTGATGACCAGAGTTTACATGTACCCAACAACTAGTTCAAATTTAAATTTGAATTTTTTGAGGTGACTGAGAAGTGATAGGTTTGATCTCTTATAGGCCAACATTGGAGATTCTTTATGGTGGTTTTGGTGAATCTAAGCCTACATGAGGATTGTATCTAATTGTGAAGACATGTATCAAATGAAGGTCAATTTCTTTATTAAGTGTAAGTGAATATGTCAATGTAACTGAAGCTATTTGTGATAGAGTAAATTTCTCTATGGTTCAGGCTATGCAAATCATGATCTATCATTTGATGCGTAGGTGGTTTATGTAGTATAGAAGAGTGAGTAGACCATAGGCTATCAAACTGACAAAGTAAAATTACAAAGGTTTCTTCTAATGTCATTCTAATTCTATCTCAAGAAATGGTCTATTTGTCATTTGTTGTATAATCAGTTATGAGTTTGGTGCCTTTTACTTTGTATGAAGTTGGTGCCTCTATGATATTAAGTTGTTCATGGTAGGGGATTGCAGTCTCCTTCATGTTGATGCTCATAAAAGAAAATTTAAGGGGATTAAAGTCTCCTGAGGATTGGTATCTTTAAATTAATTTGTGAAATCTTTTTCACTTGTGGGGCTAGCTTTGGACATTAGATTCGAGCAACTTTCTCTACATTTTTTTCTTTTTCTAGGGTTCCCATGTAAAATTTAGTGTTGTGTTTTGTTGTGTGTTTGCATTCATTACTTGCACTTTTGATGATTATGTTAATGCTCCTAAAAATTAAGTAATGATTCATTGTGAAGTAATAAAATTTGAGATTTGATGATATATTGATTCACCTCCTACTGATTTAGTGATCAGACAATGCCTGGTAACTCACAAGTTGTTTGTGGCACCCTATTTCTTAAGACCACGTAATTGTGGATTGGTCACAAGTCAGATCACTCTAAATACATATACAAATGTTGATTAGGTAGGAAGTGATGATGACATAAAAAGAACCGATGATGGAGCATTCTTTCTTGGAGACAGACTAGTTGTATGGCTAAGCAAGAAACAAGACTCGGTATTGTTATCTACTGAAAAGATAGAATACATTGCAATTGTATCATGTTGTACTCAAGTGTTATGGATAAGACAAGCCTTGAAGAATTTTAACGTGGATTATGATGAACCCATCCCTATTCTTTGTGATAATACAAGTGCAATCATATTTCAACAAATCTTGTGATGCCTTAAAGAATTAAACACATAGTGTTGGAATCAAGTATCACTTTCTAAGGGAGAAAGTTGTTATCTATTAAGTTTTGGATCAGATTTATGTCCTTTAAATTTTCTTATATAATCTTAATATATATAACCTCAAAATATATATATATATAATAATAGATATATATATATATATATATATATATATATATATATATATATATATTAATCTTAATATTATGCTGACTGGATAAATTAGACTCGCATTATTCATTGTATATGCTTAAGTTAATCTATTCTCATAATATTACTATCTCATTTATTTTATCTGATCGAAGCTACAAACATCAACACTCCCTCTTAGCTAGGGAAGATAAAATTCATCATCCAAGATAACATCACAAAGTTAATTGTGAAAGTTGATCCCAAGTGGATTGCCTCCATCGGCGATTCGATCCACAAGCTTGTGAGCTTTGGTGTGGATTGCCTCAATTGGCAATTCGATCCACAAGCTCACGAGCTTCAGGATGTGGATTGTCTCAATCAGCGATTCGATCCACAAGCTCTCGTGTAGATTGCCTCTATCGGCGATTCTATCCACAACTCACGAGCTTCAGGGTGTGGATTGCCTCAATCGGCGATTCTATCCACTAGCTCTCATGTGGATTGCCTCTATCGGCGATTTGATCCACAAACTCACAAGCTTTATTGTGTGGATTGCCTCAATCGGCGATTCTATCCACTAGCTCTCATGTGGATTGCATCTATCAGCGATTCTATCCACAAACTCACAAGCTTCATTGTGTGGATTGCCTCAATCGGCGATTTTATCCACAAGCTCTCATGTGGATTGCCTCTATCGGCGATTCTATCCACAAACTCACGAGCTTCATTGTGCGGATTGCCTCAATCGGCGATTCTATCCACAAGCTCTTGTGTGGATTGCCTCTATCGGCGATTCTATCCACAAACTCATGAGCTTCAGTGTGGATTGCCTCTATCGGCGATTCTATCCACTAGCTCTCATGTGAATTGCCTCTATCGGCGATTCTATCCACAAACTCACGAGCTTCATTTAAAAGTATTTGTCACAGAATATCAAGTCGCATGATATTCTCCAAATACTCAGAGTAATGGCCTACCAACATCAAATCAACATGATGTCCACCAAGTACTCAAAAAAATGTCCATAGGTAATGTGCACTTACCATAAGAACATTCACATCTTCTATTATGATCTATTTCAGCCATCACACGATGTCTATCACAATAGAAGGTCAAGTTATTGTAAGGTCGTCACCTTCCAATAACTTTTACAAATACAAGTGATAATCATTTGGAAGTCGTCACTTCCTTATGAT
>MU223722.1:362109-393439 GCA_018584345.1 Thuja plicata | reverse complement strand
TCCATCCTCTACGAGTAGGCATGATGGAAGTTATTGATTTATCTTTTGCAGGTGTGCATCCATCCTCTGCGAGTAGGCATGATGGAATTATTGTTTTGCTTATATCTCTTGCAGGTGTGCATCCATGGAAGGAAGTCCATGATAAAGGTTAGAATCCTTCCTAGCTAAGAGGGAGTGTTGATTTTTGAGTAGCTAGTGGATTCTAGCTGATTTCAATTATCATCTATTTAGGATTAAATATTTAATTTAATTCTAAATTAATAATGGCCCCTTTATGATTAAACATCTAAGTGTAGACGTTTCCCTTATGCTTAAGTCGGACCTAAACTTAATGCTACAAGGAGGACCCAATTTGATTATATTTTGGCCGACTTGATACATGTTGTTTCATTTAGTCATGTATAAAATGAAGTTTGGAATTTGCATTTCATATGCACATTTCTACTGCTCTACATGTGCGAATATATATGCTCTATTGGTGTGAATATCTCTGCTATCATATGAGATCCATATATGCAGTAAAGTGGTGAATATCAAGAGGTTGCAATATCAATGTGGCGAACTATATTCATTTGCCATTGGTGTGCAAAATTATTGCTAGATCTGCTCCAGTGGTGACGCTCTGTTTGGGCCGAAATTCTGGTCAATCTTAAGTTTCAGATTTGCGTCTTTGAAGATCATTGGAGACTACGACTTCATTACCGGACTAAATTATAATTTCAGTGATTTTCTTGTATAGTTTGAATCACTATAACAGTGATCTTATCACTCAGATCGGACCATAATTCATATCCATATGATACTGTAAATACAATTAGTGGTCATTGGATCTTCATGTCTCTAATTATATGGTGATTGCATCATACAAATTGGGTCTATATATCAGTACAGTTCGGGCCAGGTTAGATTGTCTTCTTATCAGCGATATTGGTGCATCAATTAGACATTCATCTCATTCTAAATCAGTCATACTATTCAGCACTAGTGGTTGTACTCTTGAGCTTAATCTATATCTTTCATTTGCTGGGTTTTTCACCTCCAGGACGGAGGTTTTCCCAGGGTACAACTGTGCTACTTGTCTTCTTTATTTTGTTTGGATTAGATCTTGTTTCCTTTATTATTTTAACCTAATCAACTTCAGTTTGTTAGATTAGTTATTTAGATCAGCTTATCGATTCTTATTTATCATCTCTGTGCTCTCTAGATTTAGATATGATCCTAAAATTTAACATGGTATCAGAGCCAAGTTCTTGATGATCATAATCATATCTAACATAGTATACTTCAAATTTGTTTTCTTTGTGTGTTTTTCTCTTTTGTCAAAATGGTTACAAGATTGAAGGTGGAAGATAGACTTGAAGGTGCCCTCAACTTCAACTCTTGGAAAGTGTGAATTTTGATTGCACTTGAAGAACATGATTTATTGGCATTCGTTTAAGAAGAAAATCTTGACTCCCCTACGGATCCGGAGGAACTTCAACAATTCAAGAAGAAAACTATCAAAGCCATGAAGATCTTAATAGATTTAGTTAGAGATCATCTTGTTCCTGTCATTTCCAGGATGACTACAGCCAGAATGTGCAAACAATTGGAAGGCATGTATGAAGTAAACAACATGACGAGCACTTACCTTGAGAAGAGATTTGCTTCAAATCAAAATGGAAAAGGATGAGTCAATCATGGAGTTCTTTATGAGGATCTCATAATTAAACGATAAAATAAGTCCTATTGATGGTGACGTTATAAACAAGGATCTCGTCATGCTTGCATTAAATGATCTCCCACCCTCTTGGGAAGCTTTCATTCAAGGATTAAGCAGAAGAGGTTACTTTACTACATTTGATCTTCTTCGTGTTGACTGCATTCTAGAGGAATCTAAACTCATAGCGAGGGGAATCAAGACTTCTCGTGATGGAGAAAACCTAGTTCTTGCTACCCAATCAGTCAAAGAAGATCATTGGAAGAAAAACAAATTTAGGAGGAACAACAACTTCAAATCTCATGATGCTAACAGGTCAAGGAAGAAGCCAAGAGATCTCTTTCATATCCGATGTTTCAGATGTGACAAATTTGGTCACTTTACCAGAGATTGTCAGGCTCAACTCAATCAGCAAGAGGCTAATCCAAGTGAAGTTGTCAACCTCGAAAATAAGGAAGACATTCTCTTTTAGTACTATTTTTTGTTGATAGATAGTTTAGAGTTAACTTTGTTTTTAACTCTTGTTCATTTTTATGTTAAATCTAACATTAGGATAAGATCATGCTTTCTTTCTTAGTCTTCTTTGTGCAGGAACAAGGATCAAGAGGGAGTCACATACTTTCTCAACATTTGAGTTTGGTATATTCTAACTTATGTGGTAATATGTTGGTTACTCTCTATTTAGGAGTATTGGCATGAAATTTTCTTGGGTCAAGTAATCTTGAATCAATTGGTTTGTGTTCATCATTTTGTTGGATTTTGAATGAACTAACTTGAAGGGTTGAGTGTATGTTTTCCTAACTCTGAGTACATGAAATTGATTGGATCTTCAGTTGCTTGGGTGATTGATGCATAGATCCGGATCCGATTCTTCATCTCCGTTCTAGCTAAGATGGATAGAGTAGCATACGTGTGATGAAAATTCAAATATAGAGGGAGAAAAGATCTTGATGCATTTTGAAGGAATCTCTGGCTGAGGCTTCTTTTGAGGACGATTCTGAAGTATGTTTCAATCGAGAATCTGTCATAACTTCATGTGGCTTCTTTTGTTCTTCCTCTTCAAATGTCAGGGTAGCATCCTGTGTTGTTAGTTCTCAGGTGTCTTGGATGTGTTAAATGGGCATATTGTAAGTGGAATGGGTTCTATGTCAAGGATTAGTTACATTCCACGTGGCTCAAATGGTTGTAACTCAGAATATTTCTTGTACAATTGAAAGGAATGTTGATCCTTCAATTCTTGTATGTTTGCTTCCATGATAGAGGAATCTAATTTGTAGGACTTGGCTTATTCGTTCAGATGGAGTGAACCATGGATTCATGTCTTGTAACAGATATCAGGTGGATATCTCGTGTTGTACTTATGTACTACTCATGATGATGAGATCATCGATGTAGTCATGATAGTTTCACTATCTTGGTTGAGAGGGAGTCTCAACCTCCTTGATGTATTTTTTGTATTTTTGACCACCCTTTGCGGGCAATGCAAGGTGGAGATGTATTTTCACCATCCTCTGCAGGAAATGCAAGATGGTGTTGTAATTGAAGTCCACCCTCTGCTGGCAATGTAAGGTGGCAAGGTTTTCTTATCATCCTCTGTGGGCAATGCAAGATGATCGTTTGAGGCTTGTCCTCCTCCACTCTTTGCGAGTAGGTATGGTGGATATGTTTGACCATCCTCTGCGAGTAGGCATGGTGGATATTCTTTTGGCTATCCTCTGCGAGTAGGCATGATGGATCCATCCTCTACGAGTAGGCATGATGGAAGTTATTGATTTATCTTTTGCAGGTGTGCATCCATCCTCTGCGAGTAGGCATGATGGAATTATTGTTTTGCTTATATCTCTTGCAGGTGTGCATCCATGAAAGGAAGTCCATGATAATAGCTAGAATCCTTCCTAGCTAAGAGGGAGTGTTGATTTTTGAGTAGCTAGTCGATCCTAGTTGATTTCAATTATCATCTATTTAGGATTATATCTTTAATTTAATTCTAAATTAATAATGGCCCCTTTATGATTAAACGTCTAAATGTAGACGTTTTCCTTATGCTTAAATCGGACCTAAACTTAACACTACAAGGAGGACCCAATTTGATTTTATTTTGGCGGACTTGATACATGCTTGTTCATTTAGTCATGTATAAAATGAAGTTCAGAATTGGCATTTCATATGCACATTTTCTACTGATCTTCATGTGCGAATGTATACGCTCTATTGGTGCAAATATCTCTGATATCATATGAGATCCATATATGCAGTAAAGTGGCAAATATCAAGAGGATGAAATATCAAAGTGGCGAACTATATTCATCTGTCATTGGTGTGCAAAATTGTTGCTAGATTTGCTCCAGTGGTGACGCTCTATTTGGGCCGAAATTATGATCAATCTCAAGTTTCAAATTTGTGTATTTGAATATCATTGGAGACTCCAACTTCATTAGCGGATTGAATTATAATTTCAGTGATTTGCTTGTATAGTTCAAATCACTATTACAGTGATCTTATCCCTCAAATCAGACCAGACCAGAATTCATATCCATATTATACTGTGATTACAATTGGTGGTCATTGTATCTTCATGCTTCTTATTATACGGTGATTGCATCATACAGATTGGGTCTATATATCAGTATAGTTCAGACCAGGTTAGATTGTCTTCTTATCAGCGATATTGGTGAATCAATTAGACATTCATCTCATTCTTAATCAGTCATACTATTCAGCACTAGTGGTTGTACTCTTGAGCTTAATCTATATCTTTCATTTGTTGGGTTTTTCACCTCCAGGAGGGAGGTTTTCCCAGGGTACATCTGTGCTACTTGTCTTATTTATTTTGTTTAGATTAGATCTTGTTTCCTTTATTATTTTGATTTAATCAACTTCAGTTTGTTAGATTAGTTATTTAGGTCAGCTTATCAATTGTTATTTATCAGCTATGTGCTCTCTAGATTTAGATCTGATCCTAAAATTTAACATTAGTATCTTATGAAATTCTATTAGCGGAAGCCGGCATTTTCCCATTGGAGGCAGCAGAGATAACACGGTTAAAAAGTTATTTAAAGATACTTGAAAACATGGATAACAAGCGATGGCCCAAAATTGCGATGGAAGAAGGTTTGGCTCGCAGGAAGAAGACTTGGATGAAATAAAACATAAAGTGGTTGAGCAGGTGGAACATCTTTCTACATGATTGTCCGAATACCAAGATGGAAATAAAGAAGTTTGTCATGGGTAAATTTCAGACTGCCATGTGGTCTAATAACATGGGTCAAAAAAAGACTCATTATATAGTAGAAGTGTTCAAACTCTCGCGTGAGCATGGGGATAAGGTTTACATTGGGGCAGCTATTAAGGGTAAACCTAGAGTGTTGGTGGGGCAGCGGAGGACGGGCTCACATCATCTCATATGCGAGACAGGTAGATGGAAAAGGCCCGAAAAGGAGTGGGGGGAGAGGATTTGTAGGTTCTACGAGAAAAGGGGCGAATTAGACTGAATGGCACTTTCTCTTTGAGTGCACGGCTTATGATGACATTCGGGCGATTGAGACTGCGCTTTCTCTTCGAGTGCATGGCTTATGATGACATTCGGACAATTGAGACTGAGGTGCACTTTCTCTTCAATTACCTTTACCTCTGTATCTGCATATGCCTTTCACATTCTCTGATTTTTCTTTTTGTTAATAGCTGCGTTGGAAGGGGGATCTCATTTCACTATCTTTTTAGTCGAGCACTCCTTCCACGGATGACGTTTTTTCCATTCCAAGTCGCACTATTTTTGCGTTTTATAATTAAATGGTGATTCACATTAATCGGCAACATCACTTAATTTGGTGTGTTTTTCCTTTGGCAACCAATTTGTGGGGATTTGTTTTTCCATGCATGAGTCACGGGCTTTATTGGTTATCTCTGCATTTGTATCTCTGGGTTGATTCATGCCTTGTCGTGTCCATTGGTATCTTTTTTTTTATCTTCTGCTAGGGTGTACCCTTCTTCTTTATTGTCTTCTTGTGTTTCATTTCCTCTGTGATCAGCTAATTACTTACTTGCCAATTTGGGTGTTCCGAATTGCATGAAGATTTGGTCGTGTTTATTTTAGCAGTGTTTATCCTGCCGCCCATGCTCAATCTCGTTGTTATTTCTGTTGTCTTTTGTTTCACACTTCTACGGTTGTAGTAATTCTTCTAATCGTATTTTGTCAATGCGGCGATCTATCTTGTGACCGCTATATTTCTATGATGCTCGCTGTTGACAAGGTGTTCCTTTGATTTTTGCAACCAAGACAGTAACATTGTCCATTTTTCTTCATGGTCGTGCTTCAAGGAATGGTTGAATGGTTGCAAATCAATGGGCTTTTAATTAGACTTTGTTTAGAGTCTATTGTTAAAATCTTGGGCATTATTTCATCTTACGTTATTAATTATTCATTATGTTTTGACTATTGAGTTGATTGTAAAATTCCTAATTATCAATTCATTTGTTCAAAGCTTTCTTACCTCTGTCAAAGAATATCCATCAATTCACCAATTTGCGGTTGTAAATTGCAAAAATTTTGCAGTTGAAAATTGCAACGCAAGTTCCTCCTCATCGTGTCTCTACGTATCTCGACTATTTTCAGAGTGCTCAAGATGTTGCTGGATTAACCGTGCTTTATCTGGCTTTATTGTACCCTGCAAATGGCTGTGTAATCTATTCTTCCTTTTATTATTTTATGTATCAAAAAATTTTGTTATTGATTTTGTTGCTGGAATTTGTCACATGTTTCTTCTCTATCATGACAAGTGTGGCGATAGTCTCATTGTTTATTCATTGCTTTTCAATTGTCCCAGTGTTTCTACACCATTAATATGTCTGCCTCCTTATCTGCTAACCATTTTTTCCCAGCTAAATAACTTATCAACATTATGCAGGTCCCTTTTTTTTATTTCCTTAAAATCTTGAAAGGTTCTTATAATCTTTAATTTGATTAGGATAAAAGAAGACATTTTGTAATCTTTAATTTGATTAGGATAAAAGAAGACATTTTGAAAGGTTCTTATAATCTTTAATGATTATAATCTTTACTGAGTCAATAGATAAAACAACAATTGCATATACAAAAAAAAATTATTAAGTGAAAAATGGGTTTTGAAGGGACCTGAAATCATTTACAATAAGAACACGACAGATATTCAAATAGAGCACACAACAAGAGACAGGCCAAGACCAACAAGAGGGTTTTCACAGCAAGCTCCCCCAACCTAAAACAAACACAACATGAAAAGATCAACATGCCACCTGGAAAGAATACTATTTTCCTTTACAGGGTTCTAGTGGGATCGAAGGGTCATGTCAAAAGAGGGCAAAGACCTCTTAGAATTTTTTCCTTTTACTGTAATCTAGCCCTCTTCCACCATAGTTGTCGCACACTGCCAAGCCAAAGAATCCAACTCAGAGAACCCAACAACGGGGATACACTGAGCATAACCGGAGATAGGACCAGCATCCACCAAAGAGACAGGGCCAGCAATTTTCAAGGAGACAGACTGAAACCCTAGGTGCGAGGGTTTGATCCACAAAATAATGGTTTGGGGTCCATTCCACTGTTAAAAAATTCTATAACACAGTGGAATGGAAGTATTTAGGATGCATTATATGTTTCATAAGCTGCAAGAGCAAGGGAGTGAGTTTGATGCAATTTTGGTGATGCCCTAGGCTGGAAACCACTTGTTTTTGGTATGAGAAGATAGCCAAAAATTGGGTTTTGATTAAAATCCATTGGAAAAGTGTGGGAGTTGGTTTGGAAAGCATAGGAAGACCATTTGGGACATGTCTGAGCCAGTTGTGTGAAAGTTTGGGGCTTGGAGTGTGAAAACATTGTTGTGAACTAGTGAAACAAGCATAATTTGGCCTTATAGCAAAGTAGCAGTCCATTTTTTAGGGATTCCTTACAAACAACCTCCTCTAATTTTGAGGTATATTGTATAAAGCTCAAATGGGTATCCAAAAGTGATCTTATATCTTCTAGATCAGCTCTGGATTGAAAGTTGTGGCCAAAATACGCGATTTGCTACTCCCTTTAAGGCCTAGTTTCAGATTACAAGTCAATTATTGAGCCATTTGGTCCAAAACAACCCTATCTATAAATCAGACATGTTGACAAAGGGCGAAAAGGGTATTCCAAAATACTTTTAGATTCAGGTTATGACCTCATTACAAAAAGTTATGCCTATAAATGTCTTGTAGGAGGCCTACTAGGCAGACTAGGCCTTGAGAAGTGAAACCCACCAAGTAAAAGTTTGAAACTTGCATTCCAAGTTTGGAAGCCACCAAAGTTGTGAGATATGGTATCAATAGCCTAACATCCACCTTACCTCTGCATCAGGAAGACCTATACATGTGAATCTTGTAAATACAATGGCAAAACTGAGGTTAATAAAAAAACAAAGAAAACGAACATTGGTATGCACAATGGATAAAAAGGGGAAAAAAACTATTGTAAAATAAATGGGCATATGGATTTAAAATGTTGGAAGGTTCATCCTAAACTACATCCTAAAATAAGAACAAGAGAAAATTAAAAGATGGAGCTAAGAAATATATGGTAATTTGGATGCATGAGCACTAATGAAAAACATTAACATAAGATATAAAATATATATATGGTAATTTGGATGCATGAGCACTAATGAAAAACATTAACATAAGATATAAAATATATATATATTCAAATTGTAAATTACTAAAACTAGTGTAAATACATTGGTAGATTCTAGCTCGCAGTGTAATCCTATTCAAAAAATACCAGTTAAAATAATTATTCTCTAGACATAGGGAATACACATACATGCCCATTGGAATGGCTGAATGGCTGAAAGAAGTGTAAAAATACAATTAAAAAAAAAGGTTAAGGCTAATTTTGGAGTTAACACACAATACATAGTTGAGATTGAAGCGGATGTAATTCCTCTTAATGATTTTGATATTGTCGAAGGTATTCCTTATATTTATATTAGGGACGTTTTTACAAGAAGGAACATAGATTACAGGTGGTTCAAGAGTGGGATTAAGTACACAACCAAATATCACCAAGTAAAAACTAAAGTACCTACAATAAGTTATAATCAAGCCATTAAGTTAATTCACAAAACCAAGAAGTTGGTTTTCCTTCGTTAAAATATGATAAAGATGGACTAGAAATTTTTACCATGACCAACTTTAAATTGAAATACTTTGATGAAGTTTTCATCTTTTAAGGAAGTGTTTACATAGCCAAAAGGACTTCGACCAAGAAGGGAGGTGAAGCATTATAGTCAACTCCTACTAGAATTTCCCCTATCTTATATCAAAACTCTAATTCTAGTGCTAGATCATTTTATCATCACTTCATTTCGTTCTATTCTAAAACTTTAATTATTATTATACTGCATCATTGTCAACTATTTACACATTTGCATATATTGCTTGGTGTGTCTTCCAACTTTAAAACCACAAAGGCAGGGATCAAGGTTACAGATGCAATATTGATCTAGTTCACTCGTGTCCAGACTTCACAGAGCACAGATTGTGCCAATGCACTCCTAGATCCACTTTCAAATTCCAAGCATCCATAATTTGTCATAGTCAAATCTGTCTCCTCTTCGACAACAAGGTGCACTTTTATTGTAATTATTTCAATTATATTTCAATTCAGGAATCAGGTAAATGTTTCAGCTCTTTTATCTAATTTAAGTGTTTATCGCTTTCAGTAATTGATTAGCCTAGATGAATTTGAAAAGAAGTGTTTTATTTCCTTTCATCTTTAATGCAGCAACTTGCCCTTGGCCAAACTTTGGATGAGCATACATGGATAACATATAAATAGATGCTCAATATTATTAATTACTTCCAGGACACCAAAAGAGTAGACGGTACCAGAAAAGCGATATTACAACATTCCGAAGTCAACCACCATGTGGGCCTCATTTTTTGAGTCGTAAAAGCAGACGAGAGTTCAAGATTTGTATGGGAGCAGAGAAAATAAGCTGCAGATGCTGCTCATTTCTTTTGCAGAGCTGATCTTCTGCTTTTAACCTTAATCATAAATGCCCATATAATGGAATGTAAGGAAGCACTTTAAGCCCTACATGAGCCCACCTTTTCCCGTCTTCACAAATTTCAAATTATCATTCCGCCCCATTTTAGACTAAGCAAAGCACTTCAAGCCCTACATGAGTGCAATAATAATGAAAAGTAGTAGAAGGCCACATGATGTGAAATCAATGGATGGCACCAAAGAAATTGCTGACAGTAGTGGGCAAAAGGTGCATGCAACGCTCCATCTAACATCTGACATAATCTTGCATACAAACTTAAGGTTTCAATTACATGTAAACCATTGTATTGACTTTGTCACATTCCTCTGTGTGTAGTAGCTTGGACATTTAACTTTCAAACTCTGAACTCATTAGGCCACTAATGCAAAAAGATGTAAAGATTACTGAACACAAAGAAAATCTAAATTTTTACAAGTAGATATTATCCTGTTTTTCAGAAATGAGGTAAATCAAAATTTGCAACAGCTCCTTGGAAGTCATCTGAAGAGGGCAATTTTTGAACAGAATCAAGAAATTAAGAGGTCCCTCCAGCCCTGAAATAATACCAAATATTTTGTCAATTGAAAGGTCGTTTTAGCCTAACAGTCATATCTAAAGTAATTTGGATCTTAAGTATGATAACAAGTAGACTTCAAAATTAAATATGCTATGCTTATATGTAAAACTGAATCTACAGAATCACTTCACTTGAATTTTGAAACAAACTACTACACATATTATTATAAGCGAAGAACAATCGTATTGAATTTGCATCATAACGAAGTCGTTAGCTCAGTTCAAGGGAAAAGATGATATAAAATAGACAATTCTATTTCCAGACAGCAATAATGCAGATAAAAACCTTACTCTGGTTTCTTTTTCTTTTTTGGAGCTGCCCCATTTTCCTTTGCTTCCATTTTTAAATTGGAGATGCTACCAAAAGATTCTTTGACACCGCTTATAGCATTCCCAAAGAAATCTTTCACCTTCTCAACCGCTGGTTTTAGTTCTTCTTTCGGTGGAATCTAATATTTGCACACACGGCCATCTTGTGTTATATTAAGCAAACAAATTTTAACCAAGGGGGGTGTTTTTTATTTAATTTCAAGATCGCTGACTACAAATGATTGTAATATAAATGTCTTTAACAATGTTAATAAATAACTCTGCCAGAATGACAATAAACCTTTAATGCAATAAAATGCAACTAAAGTAAATATCACTTGCTGAAGGGAATAGTCTATACACAAAATGTTAACTACAGTTGACAACAGTAGTCTCCCTAACCTCTTCAAATACCTCTTAAGTTTACAGCAGTGGCAACAATCATGCTTAGCATTTCAGGACACCAATGTCCTGTCTAAACAGCATTTCATATTAATCACTTTGATCGGCCATATTTCCTATAGCATTTACAGCAGTAATGATGCCCATATAAATTGATCAGAGTACTAATGAAGATGCTACTGAACACCCAGTGCTCAACAATACTCCGGTCACAATAATGACACAATGCTACTGATCGATGATCATAAGAAGATTACTAATATCCATCGATTTCTAGCTTTGACTGTGTAACATTTGTTAACATCAACGTTTTGAATCATCCTCCATGATTCATCGTTCTATTCTCTAGCTCGATCTCATCCTAATGATGGATCATGGAGTATGATCCAAAACATTGATGTTAAAAAATTGTTGCACAATCAAATCCAGAAATCGATACATATTGATATCATGGACAGTGGAAAATTCATGCTGTTAAGATTACTAATCACGAAAGAAGAGTTATGTCAAAAGACAATAATGATGACATCAATCTCAACCGGTACAACATTATTAACAGCTGATTTGTAACAATGACATTACCTCAATAATAAAGCTATTTTACAAATGAAATAATGACAACAATATCCATTGATAAGCATAAATGACATCAAGTCAACAAAAGCACTAACATCTGTGATACGACAAGTCAAGGATAGCATGATCATTGCCAAATTTGTCTAGTAATGTCTCCTCACGAATCGCAAATAATGACAGAAGTGTTCACCATTATCAGAGGCAGGAGTGGTAATCACTAATCACAATAGCAACAGCTGTGTTCCTTATTCACTAGGTTTTCAAACCCAATTATACTAGGTGTCTTCACAACCATAGATAACTATGTTAACTTTTTATATAATGAACCTAATGGTTGCCCTTGTCACTTGGCGACAGAGCTAACTGTAATGAATAATGGCAGCTGGAAATATTAACGGCTACTTAGATTGTTCAAGGTAAATGACATGTTTATAAAAGTTCTAGAGTAGAATGATCAAAAAATTGGAGGTCAAGTGCTAAAAAAAACCTAAACTACTGTAATATTACCAGTGATATATTGCAAATAATTGGCAGCATATAGGTGAAAATTTCAGTAAAAATTGCAGTCAAAGATATTTTTAAAAAGGCGCAATATTTAATTTTTTGTATGGAAGAGCGGGATGAGAGAGAAGCGGGAATACAGGCGGGTCCAACGGTCACCTGCTATTGCAGGCAGACGAAGAAATGAGCTGAATGGAGGCCGTGTGGCCTTCAAAGAACATGCAGGCCTGCCTTACACACGCCAGACTGGGCAGAAATGGCCTTTTATTACTCGCTTTCAACAGAGCAGGCCTTCTAAGCTCAAGCTTTCCACTCTGTAAATGGGTATGTAGAAGGAAGGAATCGAGGAGGTCTGGGTTGGAATGGCAGGAACGGGGAGAAATGGTCTAGACGTAAAGACAAACAACCTTTTTACACGAAGATTAGGAAAAACTTTGACTTCAGCAAAATCGAGCATAAATTCTATCGCCCGAAGCAGAAGAGTCTGGATGGAGCCTCGAAACATGATGTGGCAAAGGAGAAGGATCTGGCACCTAACGTAAGGTATGAGGTTATGTCCACCATTAAAATTTCAAACTCCCAATGGAAGGATGTTGTAGGTTCTCTGAATGATAGAGCTTTTTCTTTAAATGGCTGGGTCCTTGGCCATCAATAAGCACTATACACTATTGGTGTCAAAATGTATGGGGGAAAGACGTCATGCTCAAAACCCTCACAAATGGGTTTTACATGTGAATATGCCCGACCAGGGAAGAAAAGGTGTGGATCCTCAACAACGGGCCATACCTTATCAAGGGGAGAGGAGTTTACCTCAAAGATTGGGAAGCAAACTTTGACCCAAGTAAGGAAAAGGTAAAGGAATACCCGGTTTGGCTGAATCTGCATAATCTTCCAATGGAATGTTGGGATGAGGAAACCCTAAGGCAACTGGGTAATAGCATTGGCACTTTCATTGAGGCTAAGGAAGTAATCAATAGGAAGGATTTCTCTATCCACCCAAAGATTTTGATAAACCTACAGGCAAACAACCCCATTCTAGATTTTGTCATGCTGGGAACTGATCAAGGAGTATGGAAACAGTTGATTGAGGTATGGGAAGGGGAACACACCCATAGTGAGGAGGACCAAATGAACAAGCAGAGCTCTGCGAAAGGTAAAGGTTTGGAAAGGTATGAACTTTTGGATCGGCTTGAGGAGGAATTATGCTCTAAGATCTATGGGAAACTTGAACACATTCAAGGGCAACTTGACGGCTTGGACAGAGGACAATATGGATCACCCCAATGGAGAAAGGACTACAAAATTGCAATGGAGCTAGTTTTTTCAGGAGAAGTTGTCAATGAATCTTTGAATAAGGATAACCAATCAACTCACAGTGTTGAATGTCCCCCTATCAATAGTGAGGGAAGATGAATGAAATGGTGAACATCATGAGGATCTGGAAAACCACTTGGATCTACAAATGCTCTCTCCTCTAACTAATAAGGACTCTATGAAAGAAAGCAAACTACTAGGGTCGACAGAAGAAGAGAAGGTTGTGGATGATGTCTGGGTGAATGTATCTGACACACCCCAAATTGTCCTTAACACTCAGATTTCCCAACAGGAAAACTTGATGCCAGAGATCTTAGATAAGATAGCAAGGCATCAAGACCAGTTGCCCTTCCATCCTGAACCGGAGGACGACCGTTTACAATGTGACATAGAGGAGATGAGTCTGGAACATGTTCCTTCAGCCCCTAACGCTGGAGGAATCAACGCACAGATTAATCAAGAAGGGTTGGATGGCTTCAATCTGGCAGCAACAAATACTCAAAGCTTGTTGGGAGCTTTTGAGAATCTAAATAAAACCTCCAATGAGGAGCAGGGGGATAGACTCCAGCATTTCAAAATATCCCCAATCAAAAATCTTGAAGGATCCTTAGAAGAGGCTAGAGATAGTAGTGGAAACTTGTTAGATTCTAACTCTCATTACAGTCCTCGGAGTGATGATGAGAATAATATTGACTTGGGTTTAGAAGAAATACCCAACATCATGGACCGCAGAGGCATAGAACAAACACAATCTTTAAGGGAGAAACCAAGGTTAGGTGAGAAAAATAAGAGGGGAGCAAAATCCAATAAGGAAAAATTGGAATTAGCTGGTTGTGCAGCAGGCCAATCAAAAATGTTGAGATCCGGGAAAGGCTATGCCTTTTCCCGGCAGCAATGAAAATTCTTTCGTGGAATTTCAGGGGCTGCAATGCCCCTAACAAGACCCGCCTGATCAAGAGAGGTCTTGATCAAGCTAGAGCAGATGTAATACTACTTCAGGAAACAAAGCTAAAAGGTGATGAGATTGCTTTTTTTCAAAAAAAAATGGGTAAATGGAAAGGACACTTTTCTGAAGGCTATTGGTGCTTTAGGAGGTTTAGGACTCTTATGGGACTCTTATGGGATGACAGTGCTGTCATGGTAGATATAGTCAGCCAAGCTTCAAATTGGCAGCTTGCAGAGATCTCAAAACAACTCCTCTCGAAGTTTTATATCTTCAATATCTATGGTCCCAATAATGTGAGGGATAAACAACTACTCTGGCAATGTATCTCTGGGTTCTTAGAAGATAGGCCAGAGGAGATTTTTTCGTTGGGGGTGACTTTAATGCTATCTTAAGTCCCTCTGAAAAGAAAGGGGGGAAAGGTTGGATGCAAAGGAATTTTGCTAATTTTGTTTCAAATAATGGGCTATGTGAAGTGGTGTTTAATCAGAGTGAGTTTACTTGGACTAATAGAAGACGGGGCTTCTCAAACATAGCTGAAAAATTGGATAGATTTTTGTAGGCAGGCCCATGGGAGGAGTGCAATTGGTTATGTTCAGCTGATATAATGCCTACAGCAGGATCAAATCACTTCCCTATATGTTGCCACATCTAGGAAGATGCTACCCCAGAACGTTCTCCCTTTAAGTTTGAAGCTATGTGGTTGCGGGCTGAAGGGTTCATGGACAAAATATTCGAATGGCAGTGCAATTCTCCACTTTGGGAAGGTAATAAGTCTTTTGTTTTCTTTAAAAACTACAGTTCCTCAAAGCTCAATTGAAAATTTGGAACAGAGATGTGTTCCAAAACATCTTTGTGGAGAAGATTAAAATTGAACAAAGCTTAGCTCTGCTGAATGATAAGGTTATATCATCAAGGATGGATAAAGAATGTTTTGAGTTGGAGCAGGATTTAATGAGGAAATATAAAGAAACTTTGTCTCGGGAAGAGAGTTTCTGGAGACAAAAGTCAATGAAGGCTAGACGGGCACGAAATAGAATCTTCTCCATCAACTCTATGGCTGGGGATTTGCTTAACACCCCTGATCAGATGAATGATGAAGCAATAAGTTTTTTCAAAAATATTTTTGCAAGTGATGTGGATGATCTGAGTAATGTGGATGACTTGCTAAACTGGATCCCCAATTGTATTTCTGAAGCACAAAGTGCTACTCTTATGAGTCCAATAACTAAAGAAGTTAGGAAGGCTCTCTTTGCTATGGGGGGTGATAAGACCCCAGGTCCCAATGGTTTCGCAGCAATCTTCTTTCAGAAAACCTGGGATATCTTGGGTAAGGATCTATGGGAGGTGGTTGAGGAGTCCTGTGTAGGTGGGTTTGTTCTAAAAGATTTCAACAACACCTTTATTGCTCTAATCCCCAAGAAAGCTGATAGTGTAACCTTTGATGACTACAGACCTATCGCACTATGTAATACCACTTATAAGGTTATAGCTAAAGTGGCTGCTAATAGATTGAAACTACTGCTCAAGTATGTTATCTCTCCTGAACATAGTGGCTTTGCCCCTAACATATCAATTTTTGAAGGTATTGTAATTGCTCATGAAGCCATTCATACAGTTAGGAATGCAAGGGTGTCTAAGATGATGATTAAACTGGATGTTAAGAAGGCTTATGACAATGTTAATAGGGACTTTCTGATTCAGATCATGAAACAGTTTGGGTTTGTTGATGAGTGGTTGAAGTGGATAGCAAGTTTCATAAACACACCTAGGTTCTCTATTTTGGTAAATGGGAGCCCTCAAGGCTTTTTTAAGATTACTCGAGGGATCAAGCAAGGTGACCTCATTGCACCTTTCCTCTTTACCATCATGGTGGAAGTGTTGGGGAGACTTATTGCCAGTAAGTGAAGAGGAGGTCAGTGGAAAGGGATAGGCATTGCTGAAGGAATTGACCCTCTCCCACCTTCAATTTGTAGATGACAACTTTCTTCTGGGTGAAGCTACTGTCAGGGAAGCTAGGATCATCAAAGCAACCTTAGAAAAATACAGTAAGGCTTCTAGACAATGTATTAATTGGCACAAATCTGAGGTGTACTTCTTCCACTGCAACAGAAATTTACAATCTCAGCTGAGTAACATTCTGAATATAAGGACTGGTAAGCTTCCTGCAAAATATTTGGGTGTTCCTCTCTTTGAAGGAGCCTCAAAGCCCCGCTTGTGGAAACAATTAGTTGATTCGTATTTGCATAAGATGGAAGGTTGGAAGGGCAAATGGTTATCGTTTGCAAGTAGGATTCTTTTACTACAAACTGTTATTTCTGCTATCCCCATTTATTCAATGAGTTGCTTTAAAATTCATTCCAAAATCCTTGACTATCTTAGTAAAAGAATGCGGAAATTTTTTTGGAATGGCACTAATGATGGGGAGAAGTCGCCTCTATTAGCTTGGGACAAGATTTGTTGTAAGAAATTTAAAAGAGGTGAGGAGCTAAGAGATTGGAGAAAAATGAACCTTGCTCTAGGAGCCAAATTGGTCTGGAATATGTATGCAGACCCTGACTACTTATGGTTAAAGATTCTAAGGGCCAAATATCTGGACACTCTGGCTAGGGATAGAATTCTGACCATAAGAAATCCACCAAAGGGCTCTGCACTTTGGAATTTTATGCTTGATTGTAGAGGGCTTATCACAAATCACCTATCATGGAATGTTGGAGATGGGAAAGATGCTCTTTTCTGGAAAGATTCCTGGAATAGCCTTCCGGTGCTTGCAAAGATGGGAAATTTTCTGAGGTAAGTCAAAACCTCACAGAACTGTGGGGGTCAAAAGTGGTGGACTGTGTTGAAAAACAGCAAACTGTTGTAGGGACTGCCTAGTCCTGGAAGGTGGATAATTTAGGTATGTCAATTGAACAGCAGGCTCTAATGATGGAAATTTTTAACAGTAGAAGTGTCTTAATAACTCATAAGGCGAACTCAATTTTTTGGTGTGCTGCTTGAAGTGGGGAATATTCAGTAAAGATTGGATACTTATCCCTTGAGGGGGACAATGACACCCTAGGATGGCCAAAGAAATTATGTTGGGACAAAGAGTGTCTCCCAAAAGCAGGGGTCTTTGCTTGGCTTGCAATCCATGGCAAAATCCTCACTGCAGAGAGAAGAAAGAGATTTGGTTTTCAAGGCCCTACCAAATGTGTGTTGTGCAATGCAAATTCACAGGACAGACCATCTTTTAATAAGATGCCCTTTTGCTGAATAATGCTGGGCAATGATAAAGTCCAAGATAAATTGGATTGGTCCAATGCAAAACAGTGTTAATGAAGTCTTCTCAAGTTGGCCACTCCCTATGAAGACTTCGGCCCTATCTTCTATATGGAAAATATGCCCCTCAATTGTAATATGGGAAATTTGGAAGGAAAGGAACAGAAGGATCTTCCAGGAGAAGGAAGAATCGGTTGATAGAATCAAAGTGAGAATTAACATCTCGGTTGAAGAATCTATGAAGGTTGTCATTCTAAGGCGAAGTAATAGCCTAGTCTAACACCAAAGAAGATAGGATTATCCATCAAGGTTGGTTGTGCTTGAAGATTAGGAATGGAGGAATCTGTGGGAAAAAGTCCAAAAAAGATAGAATTAAGAATGAGGTTTGGAAGCAACCGGATGAAAACTAGGTGAAACTAAACTTTAATGGGGCATCCAAAGGAAACCCAGGCCCTTCTAGTGGTGGGGCTATAGCCAGGGATTGGAAGGAGAATGTAATTGCTCTAGCTTCTCAAAAGCTAGTGAATGGAACAAACAACATGGCAGAAGCAAGGGCAGCCCTTCTAGTTGTCGAAGTTGCTCAGCAGCTAAAAGTTCAGAGGATTCACCTAGAGGGTGATTCTCAAATTATTATCAATGCTATAAAAAACAAGACGGTGACAGCTTGGCACTTACAAGCTATTATTGATGAGATTGGCCTCCTTCTTGACTCCTTTGATAATTTCAAAATCAGTCATATTAGACGGGAAGGGAATCAGGAGGCGGATGTCATTTCCAAATGGGCAACCTCTTTCAACATAAATGATGGCATACAGCTTGATGATTTATCCTCGGTGGAATGGCGGGCTTTTTAAATTTTTAAATTCACATTTCTCGAATTTAAAACTACATATTAATTACAAATAGATATAAATCAGCTTTTTAACTTGGCGGCATTAACTTGAACTGGAGATTGGATCGCGATCTTTTCCTTTGCTGAGGTGGTGAAGTGACATCAGCGATTGTAGTGGTCCGACAGGAGTAGATGTTTAGTTAGATTTGGCTTGTGCGAAATCTCTGGGTACTTATGCCGAGAGCATTATTGGATGGCTTTTGAGGAATGACATCATCTGATAGATTGGCGGCGTCCTTGTTTGAAATGCTTGAGTTATTGCACATTATGATGGTAAGTGTTGAATTTCTATAAAGGCTAGTGTAGGCTGCAGCGGATGTAAGTTGTCGTGTTAGAGAATTGGCATCTGGGCTGTTAAGTTTAATGTGTTTAGGTGTCATGGAAGCCACGTTCTCCATCGACACCACAAAGCAACAGAAAGGATTTAAGGGCCCTGTGAGCAAGAACAGAACATTAGGCATGCTTCGAATTGAAGACATGGAGTTGGCAATGGCGGCCACAGTTGTTCTTGGGCCTCAATTCCAAAACAGGCATGGCAAGTGGAGGCTCAATGTTGATGTGATTTCAATGCTTATCGCTTGGGCCTTGGTGAAGAGGAAGCAGAAGTTAAAAGGATCATGACTATGCTGTTTAAAAATGAGTTATTGGTAGGTTTGGACCATATCCTGGAATGGGTTGTGACAGGAATTGGTTCAGACTACTCTGAATGCTTCGAAGACTTGGAGGGAAGAATTTATGGTTTCATCCCATTTCTCCGCTGGTGGGGTCAAGTTAACAAGGGTGAATGTAAATATGAAATTGGGAGGAAATGGCTTGCCCTAAAGAGGGTTTTGAAGGCCACAGCCGCAAGGTTTGTTGCAGAGCTTCAAGAAGACAACCTTGCCAATGTCTTCAATGTGGAGGTGCCAAGAAGAAGGCGGGGAAGGCGTCGGGGCAGGCGAAGTCCTTAATGGGCTTGAAGTCTGCAGAAGGCTCAATTTTGCTGATAAACCCCCGTGGTAATGTGCACCCTCTACCTATGGCTCCATGAATACAGGTGTTTTTTGGGATCAAAGGATACAACGGCCACAACACGATAGCCTTTCTGTGCGGTAAAGACGATGGTTTTTTTTATAACATCTGACTGCTTCCAGAGTCTTATGTATAACCTGCTATGGTTTTTTGTAACTCAAATATGTATTATGCTTCCTGCTCTTTGAAGTTATGTTGGTTAGTAGGTTTATAGTTTGGGTTATAACTGACAGAATATGTATATGTTTATATAGAATAGTTCTCCAGATGGTGTACTCTGGTTGAGTGTGCGGGTTTTGATAGGGGATTTTTTAAGGTTCAGGGTATACTGGATGAAATATGGGCTCAAAGGCTCAAATGATTTCTGTTATAAGCATATGTATTTTTCTATTTCCAAAATCAATAAAATATGTTATAGATCAAAAAAAAAAGGTGCAATATTTCCAAGAAAAATGTTGGGACCCTGCTTAGAAAAGATAAATCAGAATGTGGCAATAATTGAAAGATATTTGCTTCTATGGAAGCAAATGCCTCAAGAATTTTCTCAGCCAAAGATAGGCAATTCAACAAAAATGATAAAGGATTTTTGTTAAGGATCAACCAAGATAACATAGAAAAGAAAAATGGAGCACGAGAGTGAGCGTCTGCAGAGAAGCCATAGATTTGAAGGCAACCGATCTTCTCACATGAAGGATCGGAGGCGTCTGCAAAGAACATCCCGGGTCATCCACAACCAAGGAAATAGAGGAAATGTTCTTCACAGACCTCTCCCTAGAAGGGAACAATGGATTGACAAAAATGGAGATAGAGGGTGGAACAAAGGCCATACCCAGAACCTGGAAACTTTCAAACGGACACATTTGGGAGCATAGAAAAAACATAATTCTGGAAGCAGAGCTCAGCTTGCGCCTGCGGGGGAACAAAAATCTGGGATAAGAGATCCCCTTGGAAGCCATAGGCTACATTGCCATCCCTCGCCCATTAACCCAAATCTCATTCTGATTTTTCCAACCTCTAAAGCCGGGATACCAATCAAACCGCCCCTCCCGAAGAAGGCATGGTCCAATCTTCATTGGGAAATCCACAAGAGACGAGTAGAACTATTCGGGAACAGTAGGGTTCTGGGCTTTAATAATGGATTAAACAAAGCTTTTGGAAGAAATCACAAGGATACTAATAGGTGGAGACCTAATCTAAGTTCCCCGGAAAGACTGAAGCAACTTCAATGGATTCAACCAGCAAGGAAAGATATTGACCACTCCTCAAAAACAAGCTCTGAAGATACCCAGATTGATTAATCTACCCAGAACATTATAGAAGGTCACTCTCTTCCTAGATTGGAGGAAGTTGTCATTACCTTTTCCGTGGACTCTCTCGATCAAAGGAGACATCTTCTAGTTCAACAGGCTCTGATCTATAAATTTTGGAATACAAATTTATCCTACACCCAATTTAGCTCAAGGGCTTATGCAAGCTGGCTTAACATCTCCCAGATAGAATCTCTAGATGATGAGTTGGTTTATTATCTTGTTATCTTCAAAGATAAGAATAGCAAACATAATACATTCAAAATCAAGGTGTGGTTCTTTAACAAGTCTGGGCTTCATATGCAACAATGGTCTCCTAACTTTAATAGTTCAAAAAATGTTGTCAAGTTCATCCCGATGTGGATCTCTCTGAATAACCTCCCTATGGAATATACAGATACAGAAACTTTACAAATCATTGCCAATAAATTGGGTATTTACCTCAAGCATCAACTAAGGCAGAATTCGGCTTCAACATTGCTTTGTTTACTTATGAATCTCACCAAAGAACTTCCTAGATCTCTAAAGATCATTTCAAAATTTGGAACTTGGGTTCAGGCCATTTCTTATGACCATCAACAAAGTTATCCAATGGAAACGCAAGTCTCAAGGACAAATCTTGAAATCGTTGTGCTGGATAGAGATCCTTATGAAAAAATAGTTCATGAGAGAGCTGACGGGATCAAACGGGCCCATCTCCTTCAACAAAACTTGGCTTGGGATTTATTCCCGGAGGTAGGAGTTCCTAAAAATCCTGGCTCACCTAGGATAGATTCAAATGATGACACATAAAGAAACCATGAAACTGTTTCATTGGTTTTTTTATTGGAAAATTAAAAGTTTGACTAATCAGTGGATTATGCCAAGAACTCTTTTACTGGCTCCAAGCTCAAATCCGGGATCATCTTTGTAGCAGGTCGAAATTCCAGCATTTTCTGAAGGCTTCGATTAGTTAGTTCTATTTATTTGTGTCATAAAGCTTCCTTCCTCTGATTTTTTTAGTATGGAGAAACTTGCTTCTTGATAATGGATTGGGACTTCTAAATTCTCAAAATTTAGGGTACCACCAGTGGCTCTTTCTGGAGATGTATGCTCCCTGTGAGCATGGCAAGATTCCAGCTATCTCTGGAGAAGCGGACCAAGTATCCAGACTTAATCTGATGCAAAGTGAAATTGGGTGGCCCCAGGCCCCCCAAAAAAAGTGAACACTGCTTCTTTCCTCTATCGAACACATTATTTTGATCATGTAATACTATGGATCTCCCTAATACGATGCCACCATTCTCATGGACAACATTCATTGCTTTATTAACACGCTTTGACTTTTGTTTACCCTTAGAAAAGTTAGCAGGTGCACTGTAGTCCTTGCTAAATAAAAGATCCCCATGCCTTTGATCAACCCTACAAGTAACTAGATTAAGCTCTTCTGCATGGATGCCCTTACGTACACAATCTTTCCTATACTCAAGATGTTTCTCTTCACAAAAAGGATTTGGAGATAACTCACATTCAGGAACTTCATTCTTATCAAGAATTTGATCAGATAAGATACTCAGATAATTTTCAGAACTAATATTCAACACATTCTCCTCATTATGTCTGTTTGATTCCATCTCATCTTTACATGTTTGATACAACTTCTGCTCATAGGATGAGATAATGCATGTCTCACTTTCTGAATACACTTCCCCATACATATTTTGAGTTTCATCATCTTCAAAATAATCACTAGGCCCCACTGTCTTTATCATGACGTTGATGGACTTGATTGCATAGAAAATATTCTTCAAATAATAGATTAAAGGATATAGAGAACTCGGGCATATCTCCATGAGAGCTTTCATCTGAAACTTCTTCATGTTCATATGTTGTATGTTGTTCTATTTCATCTCCGTTATTTGATTCCTGAAATTTGTCATCTTCTTCATCTAGTACCCCTTGAGTATGTACTGATCCATCAACTTGCTTATCATGGTGCATTGAGAAAAAATTTGACCACTCTTCTCAACATATTTTTGATATTCCATGTCTAGTAAATATGAGATTTCTTCTGTACTGAGAAGATCTTCTTCCTTATCATCATGGTCATTGATACCTGTTTCCATGCAAATCTCACTACGTACAAATTCTTCTTCAATCTGATCTGAATTTTTCTCCTCCATGTCATCACAAGTATTATTATGGTTCTCAAGAATGGATGCTTCTTTATCTTCTGTATGACTAGTGCATTCATCTTCCTCACCAAGATAATCTTCAAGCACAAGGCCTTGTTCAATCTGAGCATAAGCCTCCCTTTTTCTGTCTTCATCATCTTCTTCTAATATATGTGCAAGGACCTTTACAGAAGGATCATATGATGTGATTCCCAATTTTTTGACCTTTCTCATGATTTCTTTTTGTGAAGGCATAATGTTTGAAGGTATTTCTCGAAGAATGTTCACCGTTCTTATCAGCAAATGTGCAGAAGACTCCCCTTCAAATCTCTCCAAGCTAAAAAATGCATCAAGTGGAGACATACTAGGATCCTCTTCCATCCTGCAACTTTGGTCTTCATACCGTTCATAGCACATGTTGTCTTCTTCACCACTGGCATCATGAAATGTATAAAGAAACCATTGCTCAAACTGCCTCCATGATGAAATACACTGTGAAGGTAATGCTTGATATACTTCTTTTGCATTATCCCTTAATGACAAGGCAAACAGCCTCATGGCATCACCCTCTGTATCAATTTCATAATCATCAAGGAATATGTAAAAAGCATCCAAATGATCAGAAGCTGATTTATTACAATTTCCATAGAATTTAGGAACCTTGTGTGCAAATTTTGAAAACCATTCATTTGTACTGCATTTAGATTCTATAAGACCCAAAGGCATGAAGTCAATAGGGATAAATATACTTCTGAACCATTTCTTAAACATGGTAATAAACTTCCTCAGTGGAGTCACTAACCAAACTTTTGAATAAATGGAGTCGCCACCTTCTTATCTCCTTTTGAGTCTTTTCCCTCAGTAGAGTCACAGACTGAAATAATTTATTAAATAGAGTCGCCACCTTCTTATCAAGAGGAAAATACTAACTATCTTCTAAGTTCTTTTCTCCCAGTAGAGTCTTAAATATATCACCAGAGCTTTTGGGTAAAATACAAAAATGTTCTTTTGAACAACTCCCCAGCAGAGTCGTCAATTTGTTGGTGCCCAAACATGATGGATTCGCTTTTGGCCAACTGACAGGTATAATGGTGATGCACCACTTGATACCTCTGCAATTTTGGCTTAATCAAGCCAAGGCTGGTAGGCCTAAATTAACCTTAAACAATCAAATTCGCTATGTCGCACAACTGCGTACACAAAACAAAGTTCCTCCAAAGGTGGTGAATGATCCTTGGAGGAAAGCAACAAATCTCCTGATAATCTCTACTCTATAAAGCTTGACTCAAATGGATTATATTAAGGACTGAAAAGTAATACTTTTGAAATAATGATTAAATAATCTACAAACTACAAAGTATGAACCAAATGACAATTTCGAAATAATGATTAGATCAGTGCCTTCTAAATACTTGGGCTATAGAGTTAGATAACTTTCAATCCTACGTACGATCAGAGACAGTTTTTAAAAGCTTGCTTTAATAAGACAAGACTATCATCCCAAGGGCTTCCACTCAAAATATAACTCAAACCAGATTACACAGTTAGTCTTATCGAATTTAACTCTATTCAAGAGACCGACAAAAACAAAGGAAGATTTGCAGATCTTTCAATTGATATTCAAACTGTATATTGATTTTGAGTTATAACATTCAGAGAATTTAACGCAATGAAACTCTATAAAATAGAATATCCGAAAGACTACTTCAAAACATATAACTTATAACCACAAATAAAAAAATGACACTTATCTTTATTGATGTTGAAAAACTGGTACATAAGAGTTCATAGTTGCAGTTGTAGATCCAAAACTATCCAAATATGAGAAATTGTATTATATTGTATTGTCTTGTCTCTTTACATTATGTATATATATGTGTTTGAGTGGCTTTCACACCTCTTTAGGGTGAAAAGACATAACTCTTATTACAATTTTTTTGAAAAAACAATAAACTAACTAAAAATAACTACCTAACTTTCGGATTTGGCCTTGGCCGAAAATCCAAAACACCTCGTGAAAAGCTAATATTTCTGCCGGAGATAGGAAATTTGATTTCACGAACTGGGTCGTTTTTAGATTTTTAAAATTCGACCATCTTCAGCCTCTGTCGGCATCATCTTTGTAGCAGGTCGAAATTCCAGCATTTTCTGAAGGCTTCGATTAGTCAGTTCTATTTATTTGTGTCATAAAGCTTCCTTTGATTTTTTTAGTATGGAGAAACTTGCTTCTTGATAATGGATTGGGACTTCTAAATTCTCAAAATTTAGGGTACCACCAGGTAGTTCATTACAAGGGATTGTATGTTGTCCGATGACTTTCTTAAGTCGGGATACATGAAACACATTGTGAGTTTTTCTGCCTTCAGGGAGCTCTAGTTCATAAGCTACCTCTCCAATTCTTCGTAATCTCCTGTAGGGTCCGTAGAACCGAGGTTTCAATTTTCCAGCATCACTTTGTTTTAGAGTGGACTGCCTATATGGTTGCAGGCGTAGAAAAACTAGATCTTCATTTTCGAAAGTTCTCTCTATGCGTTTCCTATCCGCATAGATTTTTTGTTGATTTTGAGCTTGGTGCAGGTTTTTTTTTAAGGATTTCATGATGTCCTTGTTTTGTTGAATGAAGTCTTGTGCCTTGGGTACATTACTTTCTTGAGGGATTAGCTCCCCCAAAGCTGGGGCCTCGTAACCATATTGTGCCTGAAAAGGGCTCATCCCTATTGACATATGATGTGTAGTATTATAGCAATGTTCCCCTGTGTATAGCCATTTGATCCAAGTTGTTTGTTGACCTGTAGCATAATTTCTAAGGTAACCCTCTAGCCATTTGTTTACTATTTTCGTTTGTCCATCTGTCTGGAGATGGTAACTTGTGCTTGGTGTCAGGCTTGTTCCAGCCAATCTGAAAAGCTCTTGCCAAAATTTACTAATACATTTACTCTCTGTCACTGATGATGTTTTGTGGAAGTCCATGGAGTCTAAATACTTCTTTGAAGAAAAGTTCAGCAATTTGATAGGCATTAAACTTTGTAGAGACTGCAAAGAAATGTGCGTACTTTAGTGGGTCTATCTACCACAACGAAGATGCTATCCTTCCCTTGTGTTTTGGGCAATCCTGTTATGAAATCCATGGATATACTTTCCCATTTTTGGTGGGGAATGGGTAAAGGTTGATGGAAGTAGCCCGGCTGGATGGGTGAGTTCAACTTTATTGCGCTGACATATCATACACTCTTGTACATAATTTTGTACATCAAATTTTTTATCTTTCCAAAAGTACCTTTCTCTTATGTGTTTATAGGTTTTATAATATCCCTGATGCCCTGCTAAGGGGTTATCATGAAATTCCTTGAGTATCTTGTTTTTGAATTCGGATTGGGGGGTCAACAATACTCTTTCTTTATAATATATGAGGTTATCTCTGATTTTATAGTTTTCATTGGGTAGATTGCCCCCTATGATTTCTTTAGCTTGTGTATACTGATCATATTCTCTGAAATCTCTTCCTTCCACTCCTTGGAGATGCTGGTGAGAATGTTAAGATGTGCCCTTCTAGAAAGTGCATCTGCGGCTCCATTATTTGCTCCCTTAACATATTCTATATCAAAATCATAAGCTTGTATTTTACTCACCCACTTTTGTTGTCTGTCATTAAGGTCCTTCTGACTCAAAAAGAAACGTAAGCTGTTGTGATCTGTTTTTACCATGAATTTCGCACAAACCAAGTATTTTCAAAATTTGACTAAAGCATGCATTATGGCTAGCATCTCTTTGTCATAGATAGAGTAGTGTCTTTCTGCTTCCATAAGTTTGTGGCTTTCAAAAGATATGGGATGTTTCCTCTGCATGAGTACTGCTCCAATCCCTTCCCCAGACGTATCACACTGTAATTCAAAGGGTATTGAGAAATCAGGAATAGCTAGGACTGGGCAAGAACTCATGGTTATTTTAAGTTGTTCTAAGGCTTCTTGGGCCTTCTCATTCCAAGTGAAAGCTCCTTTTTTTGTTAGATCAGTGAGAGGAGGGGAAAGTTTTGAAAAACCCTTCACAAACCTTCGATAATAACTGCATAGTCCAACAAATCCCCTTAGTTGTGTTAAGGTTTTGGGGGTTTGCCATTCCTTGACAGCTCTAATTTTTTCCTCATCTACACTTACTCCTTCCTTGCTAATTTTGTGCCCCAAGTAGATGATTTCTTCTAGTCCAAATTCACACTTGGACATTTTTGCATATAAGGATTCTGATTCTAAAATATTCAAAACCTCTTCAATGTGTTTGAGATGTTCCCCCCACGTCTTACTGTAAATGAGTATGTCGTCAAAGAAAATAAGTAGGAACTTCCTTGGTTGTCGGAAAATATGGTTCATACATGATTGAAAGGTTGTTTGTGCATTAGTAAGGCCGAATGGCAGAACTAGGAACTCGAGATGGCCATAATGACAACGGAAAGCTGTTTTGGGAATATCTTCCTTCCTCATTCTAATTTGATGATACCCGGATCTCAAATCAATTTTTGAAAAGTATATGGCCCCGTGTAATTCATCCATTAATTCATCGATCCTAGGAATGGGATATCTATTCTTTATTGTCTTTTTATTCAAGGATCGGTAGTCTATACACAATCTCATTGTTCCATCTTTTTCTTACTAGGACTACTGATGAAGCAAAAGGATTGTTGTTGGGTTGTATATGTCCCATTTCTAATAGTTCTTGAATGGTTCTTTCGATTTCTTCTTTAAATTTGTGGGGATGACGATAAGGAGTGGTGATGACGGGTTTAGCTCTTTCTAATTCAATTGAATGTTCAAGCCCTCTTTTTGGGGGTAGTCCGAGCGGAATATCTTCAAAGACCTTTTTATATTTTCTGAGGATGGGACGAATGTCTATATGAGTTGTTTGTTTATGGGTGGAGGATTTATCTAGGATCATACATTGGGCTATCCACTCTCTGTGATCATGCCTAATTATTCTCTCCATCCTATTACATGATAGTGGAGAGCCATATGGTTTTCCCTTCAATATTATTTCCTTTCCTTCATGTTGAAAACATATTTCAAGATTCGGGCTATCCATCGTAAATTGCCCTAATGAATTGATCCATGGCATCCCCAGAATGATGTCATTTTGCAATTTGACCACAAAGAAGTTTCTTTTGATTATATGCTCTCCCACCTTGACTTCCAACTGGGGTGTAATTTTGGTGCATTGGTCTATTGTTTCGTTATCCATGATTACTTTGAACCCTTTGAAATCTTGAGTGGGTATCTTTCATCTATCCACAAGTTGTTGGCTAATGAAATCGTGTGAGGCTCCTGTATCCACTAAAGCGGTTATTTTTTGTCCTTTAACTATACCTTTAAGTCGGAAAGGTTTGTTCTCATTTCCTTGGGTGATGATGGCTAATGTTCCAGGCTCAGTTTCTTCCAATCTCGCCCTTTTGATTGGCCCTTCTTCATTGGATGTTTCCTCCATGTTATTCATTTGTCCTCTTTTGCATTGGCGATCTTTAGTCCATGGTGCTTTACATTTGAAACATACCCCTTTTTTTACGAATTGTCCTCTTTCTTTACATCGGTGGTCCTTACTCCATGGTTGCTGACAAAAGTAACATTTTGTTGGATCTCTTTTCGGTCCCTCGTTTCGATTTGGTGTTTTTTGAGAAACATTTTTTGGCTTTTCCTTAGTCATATCATATTTTGTCATCTTTGCTTTCCGAATGGCCTCTTCCAGTGTTTGAGGCTCAAAAGGTCTTACCCTTATTTTGATATGTTCCTTAAGTCCTTCAATGAACATATATACTCTTCTCTTCTGAGATATGTCGGGAACCATGACTGATAGGCTCTAAAATTTGTTGGCAAATTCTTCAATAGTCCCTATTTGTTTGAGGTGGGTTAATTCCTAGAAGTACCATTCTAGTTCCTTTTGGTCAAATCTACTAATGAGCTTTTGCGTGAACTCACCATAGGTATTTATACTCTTATGTCCAAGAGTGATGATGCCATGGTGCCACCAATTATGAGCTTCCCTGGTCAAATGGATTACTGTGAATTTAATGGCATTTTCTTCTATCATGGGGCTGAGGGAAAGGTAAGTGTCTAATTTTTGAACCCAAGCTTGAGCAGTTTCTTTCCTGTTGCCATCAAAATAGGGTAGGGTCATTTTTCCTATCTTGGCTCGGATGTCTCTTTCCCCATGATTTCTACATTTATTGTGGGTTGCTAGAATCTTGGTTTCATAGTATTCTTTAAAGGAAATGATTCTCTGGATTTCGGGTTCTAGCCTCGCATACATTTGAGTCATTTCTTCTACACTATTTGTGGTTGGTCCTTCATCAATAATAGGTTCTTCCCTTGGAAGAAATGGCGGTAGAGTGGGTCTAAGGAAAGAGCTTTGAGTTGAGTGTTCATTCTCAGAGTGATTGGATTGAGCATCTCTTCCTGAAGCTGGAATGAGTCTTTCATTTTGGTTATTATTATTCATGTTTTGGATGGCTTGGAGTATTAGTTGGTTGGTCCTTTCAAATATCTCATTGGTTTGTTCCATGAAGTTCCTTAATTCCTGGGCTACTTGTTCTGCCATAGCCTTCTTCCCTCTGGTGCGTTGATAAGTTTGCATGAAACAGAATCCACAGGTTGGCAAGATTATGCTCTGATACCAGTGTAATGTCCCTAGTTATTCTCCTTATATAAATACCTGTAAAACCGATGTTAGTACATAATACTATTCAATACTTATATGACACTTACTCTATTCTAAGTTAGTAAGGGGAAAATTGACCCTAGGATTGCCTCTAGGTCGGGCTTCACAGAATTCCCAATTCTCACCTTGAGGGATACAAGACCCACACTAAGCAATCAGGTTATCAGTCGTCTTTCCATAGAGCACTACTCCTAGGTTCTCTGGATACGGACACCGTTATCCAAGCCTACGCATATGCATATGACTGGCTATCAGTATATATACTGCCTATATGAGATTATAATAATCTCGAGACTAGGGAAACTATAATAATTTCCTTTAGTCCCCTTCAAATAGGAATCCATCTCTAATGAATATAGAATTCATTTTATATGGTAACCAAACCTGCCTTTTTGGGCATATAACCTGAGACTAGGGAAACCATTACAATCTCCTCTAGCCCCCCTTTTCAAATAGGAATCCATCTCTAATGAATATAGAATTCATTTTACATGGTATCCAAACCTGCCTTATTGGGTGCATACCCTGAGACTAGGGAAACCATGACAATCTCCTCTAGCCCCCCTATAGATATCGGAATCCCATCTCTAATGAATACAATATTCATTCTCTATGGTATCCCATAACATTATTTCCGGGATCCCGTCTCTAATGAATTTAACATTCATTCTATATGGTATCCGGAACCATTATTTAGAGTACATAAAATTGTACACTATTATCATAATATTAATACTAAGTTTATTAAAAGAATACTTAAATTTGTTCAAAGAATAATTTAATGATGAATTGTACGAGTCTATAAATTGCACCTTATATATATATATATATATATATATATATTATTGATTATCCATGAAAATTTGTATATTTATTTCATACCAGTTTGTCGAATCTCTATCGACTACTGTCGTTGTTTTGTATTAGTCGTTTATTATTGTCTTGTATTTCCCACTGTCGCTTGTTAATATTTATCTTTTTGCTGTCTTTTATTTTCTCTTCCTCTCTGCCTTACATCCACGCGGTATTTATATGAGAGAGGGAGGGGGAGTCACGTCCCCTCCACTCTTGGTCGCATCCTTAGGGATGTGACTGGTTGCAGCCGTAAGGCTGCAGCCCAATCACACCGCTAAGGGTGCGGCCCTATGGTGTCGACCGTATTGTTAAGGCATCCTGTTGATGTGAGTTTTGTGCCACTACATAACATATAGGATTAAACACTTGATACAGGATATCAAACACTCAACCCTCTCTTGAAAAGTAGTTACTCATGAAGGACATGAGAAAATACTCCAAGGTTCTTTACACCTGTGGATCCTAACTCAGTTATAATGATGTGATTTGTTGGTAATCACGTTGGCGGGCTTACGTTGTTCCTTCGAAGATATCGGATTCTAGCTATGGTGGTGATGGGACTTAGCTTTGCAATGTATACTCAACGGTTCTATCTCCTTAATTTATATCACTTCCAGCTTCACTCCTCAAACTCTCACTACTAAGCTACTCACTACTCTGCTACTACTCCTATGGATGAAGAAATCAGCAAATGGACGGGGATCAAACCTAATGAAAGCTTACCAGCGGTGCTACCTTCATAGATGCAATGATTCAAGGGGAACGAGACTAGAGTACCACACAAGGC
>MU223722.1:328416-362059 GCA_018584345.1 Thuja plicata | reverse complement strand
AATGATTCAAGGGGAACGAGACTAGAGTACCACACAAGGCTTCCTAACAAGCCGCTAGGATGCTAGTGGCCTAGTATATAAATCCCTATCAAACACTTGCTAACATCACCATACAACTAACCATTTATTCCTACTCTTACTTAGACTTTCTTGAAATGAAATCTATTCTAATCAACTCAATGAAGTCTAATTCTAACAATTGGAAGTAGAAACCATGCAATAACACCAAGTGTTCTTAATCACCAAGCAAGACACAACAATGATTGAGAAGCAATTTTGGTATTATATAAGCAACAATATTCTTCCACCTCCCTTTTACAAATGAGAGCGAATGGCCTTATATAGAGGCTCCAGGTTACGAGTGGCCAAGATTAAGGGGCAAAATCAAGGGCCCAAATCAAATTTTACAAAACCCTAATTAGGGTTACCACCAAATTGACCAATGAGAAAATGACACCTCAATGGCAAGCCAATGAGAAAATACAACAAAAAGAACCAATGAAAAGGCACCAAAATGGTAGCCAAACAAAATCCGCCATGTGGATCTACATCAAGCTATCATCCAAGATGCTCCTTCCCTTGTCCCTTAGCTTCTTTGCCAAGTCAATGAACTTGGCAACAACCTTGTTGACCTCCTCCATGGGGGGAAGAGGGGCATACTGAATCCTCTTCTCAACTAAGTCTATCTCCTTCCTGGCTGTGGCCAAAATCCTGTCTTGCTCTGTGGCACTGTCCCTGATGGAATTTATGAACATCTTGAGTGAAAAGAGTGAATCCAAGACTTCGCCTGTGATGATGTCTCCTTCAAATGATTTCACCTTCTCAGCTAAGACCTCCACGCTCACGCCATCCTCTCCAATTTCCTCTATCTTGAAAGTGGCCCTAATGATGCCAAGAGTATCTCCAATGGTCTTAAGGATGGCGGACCCAAGAGGAGTAACTTCATCCTGGATTCCCTCCATGATCTCGAACCGGTTGAGCAAGGCATAGTACCATGACTCAATGGTATGCTTCTCTCCTGGGCTGATCACTTTAGTTTTCTCAAGTAACTTTTCTGGTGCATCAAGAAGAGCCAATAGCTGGGGAATGGTCCTGTCCCTGGTAGAAGAGAAATCACTCCACAACTTGTCAAATGCCTAGAACCTTGCCCTGAGGGTGACAAATGCCTGGAATCTTTCCACAAATCCTGGCAAACAAACCGAACCCTCCTGGATGAGGCCTGCTGCCCACGACCGAGTTCCTTGAAGTGTAGCCCTGGCATTCTCTAAACTATCCATATCCCCCTTCTCCAAAGCAAGAGGTGGCATGACTGAATGATCCACCTGCTGGATAGGCTTGCAAGCATTCTTGAAATAGGCCACCAATCTCTGATTTTCATCCTTATACTTATTCTTTTCTTCAATTTCTTTGTCCAATCTTTGTCTCATGGCGAGGAGGCCGTCTTGGAGTTCCTCATACTCAATCTCCCTGGTGGTGGTTCCCAATTCATGTTCCACTATCTCATAGTCCTGAACCCGAACATCATCCTTGAGCTTGTCCCCTTTTGGAATTGCAATTTGAACCTTGCGGGTCCCGGAACCATCTCTGATAATCTTCGCAATTGTCTCAGCTGGCTGCTCTTCCTTCTCTTTCTCAATTTCTTGTAAAATGTCATCAATGTTGTCCTCTGGTATGATGGGCATAATAGTCCTCCTGGGTTTTAAGAAATCTCTAAGCCAACTAGGTGCAGTACACCTTCCCAATTCCCAGTTAGGCTCATCCTGCCTAGGCAAAGCCTCTCGAATCACCTGGGGTGCACCTCTCTCCTCATCGGAAAGTGCCTCAATGTCAATCAATTCTATCTCCCTGCCTCCCGGTGAAGATGACCCCCTGTCCCTCTGACTGATGGAAAGTGGTGAATATCCTGAACTGGAGTCGGAAGTACCTTCTGATGATGAGCTACCCTGGGGAGGCTCCACGTTGCCTTGATTCCTTGGAATTCTTTCTTGTGTGGGAGCGGTACTTTCTTTTGATGGTATAATGCTCACCTTCTGTTTCTTAGCTGTGGGTTCACCACCCTCTGTTTCTTTCCTTTTCTTGTTCAATTGCTCAGGTCCTCCACTGCCCCCTGAGTGTTGTCCAGAGGATTCCTCCGGGATCTCTTCTATAAGCTTCATCTTTTCATAAGTGAGGGGGACGCCCGTCCCTCACAGTCTGGCCATCTTTCTCTCGAACCACTCATAAGTAAAAAGATCGACTAGCACCATCAATGCCTCTAGAGAGCTTTCACTTTCAATCCCCCACTCAATGGGGTCCAATTCTAAACCACTCAGAGTACCGAATTCCGGTCTTACAGTTTTGCCATCTTCTTCCAGCTGATCAGGTATCTGGAGTTGTCTCCACTTGTACATTCTCATCATATCAACTGTTAGTCTGGAGAAAGCTCTCTTCCTCACTTCGAAGTCATCAGCCGCATTGGCCCAGTAATCCTCAATATGGTGTACATGTCTGTAAGGGCTTCCATAAGCCATCTGAATTTGCTGGTTGGGATCAAAACTCTGCCTCCCCTCGTAAAGAGCTAAAGCATAAAGTTTCAATTCCTCCTCTGCCACTGCCATGACTGCCAAAGAGTTGCAGCTATCAGCGCCTGCCTGAAGTGGGAAAGTGACCCCTTGTTTATGTTTAAGTTTCTGGATCCTGTCAAAGTGGCTCAGCTGCCTTGCCACTTCCATGACTATCAACCTGTTGGGTGGATACCTTGGTAGTCTCATCGAGCAACAAGTGCTCCCTGCTATTCTAATGTATGTGAACTTCTGGAATTGGATGTACCACCATCCGTACTTTCTGACCAACTTCTCTGCCTCTGGGGATAACCTCCGTTGGGGAGCCCCTTGTAATATCCTCACTGTCTTCATGGCAAAAGTGTCGTAGAATACTTTGAAATACTTAGTGCAATGGAGGTGGAGCTGGGGATAACATTCGTGTACCAAGTACTGCCCGGGTCCACTGCCGACTTCACCCATAGCTCGGAGTCCTGGATACTGGAACATGCCGGCAATCATGTAGAACAAATATGATCCCATGTAGAAAGTCTTTGAATTATGCACAAGCCTCAACTAGAGGTCCAAGTTCTCACTGATTATCTGGGCCCAATCGAACATCACACCCTCATTTGAGATCTTTTCGATGAAGTAGAACATCCAAGGCTCGAGCAATCCTGCTTGTGGGATTCCCATCACTCGGCTCAACATCAAAATCAAATCACCGTACTCCTCCTTCAGATCCGTTCTTGAAAACTTTGGTAACTTTGAGTGCCTCTTCCTAGGTTCCTTTAACCATTCCTCGCACAAGAGAGCCGAATAATGAGCAGTGTTATCGTTGTAGTGCTTAGCTGCCTGGTCTCTTGTCATGAAGATGCTGACTCGGTAGTGGGGTATGTTGAATACCTCCTGGATAGCTCGGTCACTCAAATTGACAAGCATCTTCTTCTCTGTCCCGCTCCCATAATATACTGTTTTGGTATGCTGGTCATAGTGGGTGGCACATTCGAGAACGAGTTCCGGACACGGAAGAGTAGGGGGAAAGGCTGCAGCCTGTGCAATCCCGTTCTTGATCATCTTCTTGGCTAACCCGGAAGAGCCTTCCCTCATTGCCCTATTCCTCATCTGGATCATGTTGACTAGCCCGAAGTTAGTATCTCCAATTTTCCTCCATTTGGACGAAAAAATAGTCTTTGGCATCATGTCTTTAGTGTCCCTCTTTAGCTGGGCCTGCCTTTGCGCTTTCCCGGATGCGGGATCCATTCAATCCAACCTACAACACATCAACACCACTCAGGAAACACCAAACATCGGGAAAATCCCACTTAAAACTTGCCCAAACAATGAAATTTTCACTTTCCAGAATTCTGGAAATGAAGAAAATGGATTAAATTTCCAGATTTAAGCATTCACAACCTTGATTTTATGACAAAAATGAATAAACTTATGTTATTTCTAGAAAATCAATCCTAGAAAATTGCCCAAAATGCTTGATAAACGTTTATCCATGGCTGAAAGTTTAAAAGAAATCTGGAACGAAATCAAAATTCTTACCTCCAAGGCTGAGAAAAGAAGCCTTCAAATCACCCAAGCTTGAAATTTGCTCACAAAAACCAAATCTCAGAACTCTGGAAAAGAAAATTTATCTTGCAAAAAAGGCAAGAATTCTGGAAATGCTCAAAAAAATCGAAAATCAGAGCTGGAGGCTGCTGCTAGAGAAGATTGCAAATTGAATTATGATTGAAAGAAGTCAAAAAAAACTCTCCCAATTTATACATCTCCTCCACAATGCCCCTAGGGGCCGACTTGTGCTTTCCCCAATGCAAAAGCATTTAATTTCTTTCCTCTAAACAGGACGACATGCATTAAAATTTAATGATTTTATGCCACTGTTTAAGTGGCCGACCTGATTGCCTTTAAGTCCCTGATCTCCCTCCTTGGCTGACCTATCTGTTTGTATTTCGAATGAGGAAGTGGGGGGGGGCCAACTTGGCTTTTAGGAGGAGTTTATAGTGGGCGGAATTGTCCTATGGACAGGACAATTCCGCCCAAGAGGGGAATAAGACATCCCTTCCATTATAGGCGAAGTCTTCTATTAAAACATTCACTTCTACTTCCTCTTGCAATTCATTCCAAGGTGGGGCGGAAATCTACAGCCCAGGGGACAATCAGTCCTATGGCTGGGCGGAATCCGCCCAGTCATAGGACTGATATGAAAAACTTCACACTTCATGCATGGTGGGTGATAAAACTTACACCCCTATAGATACCTCTCCTCTCGCCATACACCCAAAGCTGGGTCATCGTTTCTATGGAGGTCAGATTGCCTATATCTCCTTGGGCGGGGTTGGATAGTTCATAGGACAAGGTGTCCTATGGCTGGGCGGAATCCGCCCAGCCATGGGACACATGCAATGCTTAAGCCTTTTGCCCAAGTCTCCCTATTCTTTGCTATTGCCTCCCAATGAAGCATGACACACCTCCAAACCCTTCTTCATCCTTATGCTTGCAACTTGTAACCTCAACAATCTTGAAGGGGAAGCTGGCGGAAATCCATGATGCACAGGATAGGCTGTCCTATGGCTGGGCGGAATCCGCCCAGTTATAGGACAGCTATGATACTTAGGTTGTTTGTCCAAGTTCCCTAACTCCTCTCCAACTTCTTCCCAACCATTCTCACTACTCCCTCAAACCATGCCTCCACCATATGCTCACAACTTGACCATTCTACAATCCACAAGGGGCTGGCGGAAATCCATAGGGGATAGGACAGCCTGTCCTATGGCTGGGCGGAATCCGCCCAGTCATAGGACACTTGTGTTTCATGAACATTGATCCATCCTTGATCTTTAAACATAATGCTATTGCTCTCTTTCATTGCCATTGCAATCATCCAAAACTCCAAGTACCAAGGAGGAAGAGGCTTGAAAGACAAGAAGGAAGAGCTGTCCAATAGCTCATGGCGGAATTGTCCCATAGACAGGACAATTCCGCCCAAGGGACAGCCTCCCTTGGTGGAACACAATCATCCCATCTTAAGATATTACCCTACCTCCACATGGATCTGCCCCCTTTATCAAGTGCTGGGCGGAATTGATTGGCCCATAGGACAGACTGTCCTATGGCTGGGCAGAATCCGCCCAGTCATAGGACACCTACAAAATCGAAGTTTCCAGAATTTTCAAAACACCAAAATCTCCTTCTCTCACCTAACCTGCCCTTCCAATCAAGTCTAAAGTCTCAATACTCACAAAACAGCTTCGAAATCACCCTTAGAAGGGCTGGCGGAAAACAGAGGTTCATAGGACAGCTTGTCCTATGGCTGAGCGGAATCCGCCCAGTCATAGGACACTATCATCTAGGATTGCATTCCGACATTAAGGCCATCAAACAAGACCCCTTCATCCATACAAGTTTTGCTATTCAAACTAAGGTTTCACAAATGTAAGATGCCCATCACCAAAAGGCAATATTGATGGAAGACGGGATTGGGGAACAAAGGATGCTATCCACCCTTCATGGCGGAATTGTCCCATAGACAGGACAATTCCGCCCAGCATGTGCACTGAGCTCAATCCAACCTCCATCATTCAAACACCAAACAAAGATCAAATTTTGAAGCCCAGGGGAAGTCATAGTCTTTACCATCTCTGCAATTGAAGCTGAAAAAGGGGGTCCCCAAGAATTGGGGCGATGTGTGAAAGACTTCACAACACATCCCTTTTCATTGTAATATATATTATAATATATGGTTTTAAATGTTATTTGTTATATTATGTTTTTTATTTATCGGTAACAATTTTTTGTATTGATAATAAAAAGAAAAGAGAAGAATTACATCATAATGCCAATTGTAACAGTTGGCCAACGTATTACAAACATATTTCATCCCTACCCCACAAACAACTATATAGTCATTTGACATTCAAAAGGGCATTAACACCCTACCAAAAAAACAAAAAGCATCCAGCGCACTAAAGATCACAAAAAACGTTTAAACTGCCCAAGTCATGGCACCTTCCAGCTCCGCCAGCCCTCTTTACTTAGTCTTTGAACCACTGCGCCACCTCCTCCCTCGAGAAATTGGGAATGGTTCAGTCGTCCTGAACTGATATGCTAGTAAGGTCGGTTCCCTGGCGACTCTTACTATCCATTTCCCTTGTGCCCACCTCTTTCTGCGCCTTCCTTTCAATCTGGTGTCGCAGCGGCTGTCCTGGAGCTGTCACGCTTTTGCGAGGCGTCGATTTCATGAAACCCCTCCTTCCCTCACTATGCACCCAAATCTTCTCCTGCAGGAAAGCCACAACCTTCTCCCACCCTTTCTCAACCTACAGTACATGCACCCCTTGTGGGTTCGACGAAGACCAGACGACCAAGGGTTGAAACGAAGTGTCCCCTCCCCCGATAAGCCTCCATTGTTCTTGCCCCATTTCCAGTCCTTTCCCCAGAACTGCTCTGTCCACAATTTCCTCCAGCCTCTGCAACCATTGTGGGTCGACACATGCTGCCACTACCCTAGTGACTTCCTCCTTGGTCTCACCCACTATCAATGCCAGTGCCACAAAGAGTGAGGCCACATCCAGATTCAAGCGTCGCCTCCAGTAGGAGTCCAGATATTCCATACCAAGCATTTGCTAAATGTCGTCCATGAACTCCAAATCATCGAACATAAAAATGTTCCTAAGTCGCCTCACCGTGATCTTCCCCTCCTACGATTGCGTCTGAGAGTCGGACTCGAGCGCAAAGTTTGCCTCCATCTCCTCCGCTGCACTAAAAACCTTGTGAATTGCTCTGCTTTTCCTGCTTAAAATCACATCCTTCGAACAATCTGGAAGGATTTGCTTCGCGGGGTGCCAATCAATAATTACAAAAACTATCACATGCGATGACATGATCTTTCTTGAATGTCATCGGGATTAAAGATTGATTAATACTCCATATCTTTGTTAAGATGCTTTAATTGGGGTTTTAGTTTTATTTTCCTTTCTTATTCCAATTTGAGACTTCTAAGGTCTTCATGTATTTCAAATTGAGTCCCCAAGGCTACATTCGCCCTCATATTGGCCAGCTTGTCGGCCACCTTATTGGCTTCTCGATAGACATGGGAAACCTTAAAGTCCTCGAACTCCTGTAACAGGCACCTACTCTGCTTGATGTATTTGTCAAGATGCCACACTACCAGCTTTCCTCTCGATATTCCATTGGTAATTATCTTTGAGTCCCCTTCAAGGTGCACTCTGAGAATTCCCAATTTGGCTCCTAAGACTAAAGCCTCTTTAGTCGCTACACATTCGGCCACATTATTCGTACCATCCTTCAATCGTTTGGCCACAAAAGCAAGAGTGTTGCCCTGAGTTTGTTATATTATGTTATTTGTTTAATAATTATTGTTTATTGCATATACATTATAATATATATATATATTTCAATATATATTATAATACATTATAATATTACTTCTTTATTTAATGAATATTATTAATTCTATATAAATTATGATATATATATATATATATGTATTTCAATTTTATAATATATATTATAATATATTTAATTATTATTTGTTATATTATGAAAACATTATTTTATTCATTTTCCAACATATATTGTCATGTGTTATATTTATAATGATGATTAATTATTAACAACACATATTAATAATATATTGTTATTTCCAATATTTTAACAATTGTCTTTAAACTTCTATCATAATTTACATAATCATTTGCTAAAGAGCTAGAAAATACATTACTCGAGGGACATCACAAAAGAAGCAGCTAGGCATATGTGTATTATACATAGAAGTGTCTATAAATATTTACATCAGATTTGATGCAGTAAATGAATGCTTGAATCTCATTATCTATTCATTTATCAAATATGAATTTCTGAGTGCAATAGTTAATCACGTTGAGGGAAGGAAGAGAGTGCAAGGAGGGGGAAAGGTGAAAGATCCCTCACTAGGTATGGCACCTCATAAAGATGGTTAAGGACCATGAAGCCAAGGAGGATAAGGTCCTTCTCTTGGGCCTAGGTTTGAGGGTCAATTTAAGGGCACCCTACTGCAGCTCCCCTACCATCCCCACATTGATCGATTGTTGAAATGAACTAGAAGGAAACCTCAATCATAAGAGGTGAGAGGCTGACATGATGGAGAACAGTGGACAGACCTCACTAGGTACACCACCTCACGAGAATGGCTAAGGACCACATGAGGCCAAAGAGGACAATGTCCTACTGTTGGACCTAGAGTAAAGGATACTTGGGGCATCTCATCACAACCCTCGTTAAGGTTGAGCTCCCACCTAAACATTGAGATTTGTAGTGTAGATCGATATATATATTTCCTAACCCCAGAATTGGATGTATTTTGTGAATTATATCTATATTATTATCTAATCTGATTGCAGGTTCCCAAAACAGGCTTATCTCATCTCATTCTTGGGTGAGGATTATATCTCTAACTATATTTTCTTGGAGGTGGTCGCTGCTGAGCTGGCGAGACTGAAACTTCTTACAATTTTAACATGTCAAGACTTTATGAGTTTATCAATTTTGATCTATCGTTAAATATCTATGATAATTTTAGAGTTCAGAAATATTCGTGCTTATCACTTAAAAGTGATTGTGATGGTTTCTCACCATTTCTCCAAGGGGTTTGTGATGGTTTGCCTTCTTGATGTTAGTGCAGATCTTGGACATTTCACATTCTCTATTAGTTTTATTGAAGGCCTTACCAAGCAAGAAGCTGGTTGAAGAAGATTGCCATCACATTCATAGTCCATGGTTGACCAAGAATAAAGTACACCTGAGATACAAACTACAAGCCTGCCACTTAGAGTTCTTCCTTTTAAGTGTTCAGATGGGAAAATTTTAGCTGTAATGTACTCTATTAAGCATCATTTTCAGTATCAATGTCTTATGCTCTAAGTTCAAATGTGTGACCAAAGAAAGTTCTTAGAAGAAGCAGAACAAGTGGCTTTCACGACTGCTATCCAATTTATCGAGGCTCAGAAGGTTAAGTTGGAAACAACTGAAGAGGAAGTTGTTCTACTTGAACAGAAGAAACTTATGGAGGCAATTTACATGGTGTTTCTAAATGAAAAAATCGTGAACTAAAGACCAAAAAATGAAACTTCCTAAAGCAACTAAGATGACCATTAAAGAAACAGTGCAATATTTTAACACCCTTCCTTAATGGTCATCGTTCTAACAAGCTTACATAAGACATAATCTGCAAGTATTTTGGTCACAAATGCATAGAAGGGGGCAAAACACAAAATGAGCCTGCTGCTAAGACTCTCCTTGATTCTGCAAAACTTTTGGAAACAACCAAGATAACCAAAATCCTTCAAACCTGATGTTGGGAAACAAAACTGTCCCTCCCTATAGCCAGAGATGAACCATGCACTGCTTCTGAAAAACAGCATCAACCTTGCAGATGAGCACTGCTAACCAAAAATTGACTGCAAGAAACCACAATTTTTGTGGAAAAAATCAAAAAACCCTTCTGCAGACCATTCGCCCTAGCAACTCCAGGTGCAATAAAAACAGTTGCAAGAAACCACGATTTTTGCAGAAAAAACACCAAAACCCTCCAATATTTTTTTTCAGAAAAAATTAAAAACCCGTGAGACCAGCAACACCAGTCATGATATTTTTGGAAAAAAAAATCAGAAAACCTAGAAACAATTTTAGAGGAGAAAATTGATCAAAACAAGACATGATTTTTGAGGAGAAAATTTGATCAAAACCTACAGACAATTTCTTTTAGGGAAAAATTGTGAAAACTCAAACATTAGAACATCAATGGGTAGCTGGCACAAAATCCAAGACATGGACTAGCATACAAAACTTTGATTTTTGACGAAAAAAGGTAAAACCCTCGTACAAGATTTTTGTGGAAAAATCATACAAAACCCACAAATATTTTTCAAGGAAAAAGTTACAACACCTAACCAGAAAAATCTTTAAGGAAAAAAATTATAAAAACCATCACTATTTTTTTATGGAGAAAATTGATAAAAACCATCCAGAATTTTTTATGGACAAAAATTAGAAAACCCAAAATAATTTTTTAAGGAAAAAATTATAAAAACTCAAACACTAATTTTTTAAGGACAAAAATTGGAAAAACCCTCGACTAGCTAAAACTTTCCACAACTGCGATTTTTATTGGAGAAAAAAAACGGCCTTTGCCAAAACTGAGAACTGTTTCTCAAAAAACCCTAGGCGGGCCCTACAAAAATCCTACACAAAAAAATCAAATTTCTCAACCAAAAACCTCTAACAATTTTGTTTCATTAAAAAACGAAAAAACAAATTTCTAGAAAAATTCTCCAGATGAGAAGAGGCAATGAATTTTTGTTTAAAAAAATCACCAAATTTTATGAAACCCCGTCGACCCGCTCTAATACCATGTTATGGTAAATCAATGTATTAAACAAAGGAGGCGAATGCTCCTTAAAAAGATGCACAAAGACAATGTTTCTAAATGAAACAATCGTGAACTGAAGACAAAAAAGAAAACTTCCTAAAGCAACTAAGATGACCATTAAAGTAACATTACAATATTATAATACAAACTACAAACTAGTGGTGCATCCTATCCATTCTAGAAGGCACTTATATACTTCCAAGGACATCCCCTTCTTCAAATATTTCATGATGTCAAATTTGTTATTTGTTTGTCGACTAAGATTCTAAATTTTCTTTTTGAAGTGATAATGCAGTTAGCATAATAAGAACTTAGTACTTGTGTAGCTGACTTATTTTTGTGAAAATTCATTGGCACCTTTGGGTAGTAGTTGATAAATTGTTAATTGGTGGTTACCATCAGCCGTGGTCCCACCAAACAACTGTTGGGCCATCTAAATAGAATTGCCTGAGGGAAAGAGAGGGTCTGGTCCATGGATGGTCCTCCGTGATCGCCTTTTGTATCAAGCACTACCCTCAATAAAGCATATGTTGTGTTATTCTCATACAATCAATCTGTTATATACAGATCTTTATTTGTCTTTATCAAGGGCTTTTGTGGCATAGCCTTCAATGAGCAGATATTAACTGGATTTTATTCTAACAATGAAATTTCTGACATGAAATTACATTACAACTTGAGTAGTTTCTTTCTGAAGTTGACATTTCAGAAATGAATTTAATTGTACTGGCAAGTGTGGTCAATGAGTTTCTGGGACAGACTTTGATATGGCTTTTCCAGACGTAATGTAATGTGTTCAATATATTTGTAAATATATTGATGTAATCTGTTAATTAAGATCTACCTTTGCAAATATTTGACATTATTGCCATTTTTTTCTGCATTTACCTGTTGGAAGTTGTCATTGATGTCAAAGGTGAGAAGCATATTGTCACTGATGTCAAAGGTGAAAAGATTATTGTCATTAAAGTCAAAAGAGAATTAATGTCATGATAATGAATGGCATGTAAGATATAGGCATTACTATTTATGATATATCCATTGTATGATCTTGCATATCTGTATCAAGGGCATGGCATGTGCTCTCCACTCAACTGAATATCATGACAGTAATGAACAAGTATTACAAGATCTTAGAAGCACTACAAGAGGATCCAAAAGTATACAGATGAGAGTGACATTGCAAGTAATGGTACTGTTATTATAAACAAGTCAGAGAAGTATGACTATAGCAGAAATCAGATATGTGAAGATAAATGTGATAGTAACAAGGGCATAATATTGATGTTAAATTTCACATAAAGGTATGAGGGCCAATGATCACATTTGCAAGGAAAGTTCATGCAAATTTACAATACAAATGATGTGTATAAAGTTGGCCGACTTCATTCCAGATATGGCAACTAGCATGGACCAAAAAGGACTGAGAAATTGGATTGAGGAAGTAAATAATGGATTTGTAATATGCAGCCCTGTTAAGTTTTTTTTGTTTTTGTTTTTCTGTTTTTTGCTTGTTGGTAGAATGAGATAGACAATAGAGAAGTGAAATATATATTGCAAAGTGCAGATTTACAACAGCAGATAATAAATGACAATAACTTGCAACTTTCAAAGCTCAAATCAACTACAATCTGAAGCGACGAAGTAGGTATGAAATTGGAAATGTCCAGATCCTCAACTGATTACAACATTAAATGAACATACCCATTTGCTGGAAATGAGAAATAATATGTTGCAGCAGTAATAACCAGCAAATACAATGTCCAAAAACCCTAGGTACTTCACCAAATGACTCCAAAGTGGTAAAGTTGGGTGTAGAACTGTCTATCAGCAAACAGTGATCTCCAAGTATGCAGATTTAAGCCTTCCAGGCCAAACGCCTGCCATAGAACCCTCACACCTGATTTCTAGAAATGGTACAGCTACCGTAAAGTGGTATGGCCAGCATAAGGGAGGTACGGCCAGCAAAGACAAAGAAACATTCTTCAAATCTCCTCTCAAATCGTCCTCTACAGATCAGATATTCAATAAACTCTGCAGAATTGAAATGAAGAACTACTCCAATGTGCACACTTGTGATCTCTAAATAAAATCACCAAGTTATTCTCCACATTATGTCTCTCAATAACATGGACAGTATTGCCTACAAGGGGTTTCGTCCTCACAAACCAAAGAAGAGCAATCTCCTCCAGAAGAAGTGACAATAGCATATATCAAAACTCAACATGTGAAGTAAACTCCACAAAATCGCTTTTATATCTTTCCCAACCAACTCTACTCATTTTAGTTTTGCCCTTTTATTTAATAAAAGTCACCCGTTTTATTCTTCAAATGTAGTATTAAATATAACGGGCCCCATACATTAAAATTTAAAAATAGTTCAACTTTCACTTTCTAACTGGCTTAATAAAGGATTATAAGGGACCAGCTATAAAGTGAAAGTTGAATTATTAAATTAAAATAGATATAAAGTTAAGTCTTCAATTTAACTTTATTAATCGATAACTTATCGTTACTTTATTTAAAACCACTAGACTATATAAAATGTTGAGATAGTCATTAAAACTGAATCCACCAAGAATACTAAAAATAGTAACTCTGATAGTTGGTCTGGTCAGTGCTTGAAACTTAGTAAAAACAGTAAGTATTGGAAGACTCATAAAATTACTCCAAAAGAGGGCATTATGCTCATAAATATGGTGGGAGCTCAACTAAACATCAAATATCCTCAAACTACTGGATAAACTGCCTTCAGGTTCCGTAACCCTAACTCATTAGCCTACGGGAACCAATTGAAAAGGTTAAAGGTCTACCAACTCAACTAGTTAGGAAGGGGACATTACATCATCGAGCCTTAGCCAATTAAAAGTTCAATGCACATTAGTATATTTGTCATTTGATAAATTACAAAAGTTGAATGCACATTAAAAATGGCAAATAATGTCAAAGTCACATTTATAATAAATAAATTCAGATATTTGAAAGTTCAATGATTCCCACAATGGTAGCACTCAAGTTCAAATCTGCATAAGGCACCCAAGTCTAATAACAAATAATAGTTCAGCACCCCATGTTTGAATTGGTAGGGAAAAAGTATAACTAATGGTATGGCAGCACTTATATTAATGAAAAAGTGTTGTCGGGATAATTCGTAGTTGTTAGTTGTTGTCGAGGGGTCGGCGGTTGGCCGATGGTTCCCGACTGTTGGCACCCGACAACCTTATATATATCATTGTACTTGTCTTCAAGATATATTATGTCATTTTAGAATGTTGGTATGGTGTTCTGAAGATACATTGTAATAATTTTGTGATCAATGAATATACATTTGTGAGTTCTCTATACATTGTGCATATGCTTATTGTTATATTTTACTTGCATTTTGTTATGTTCTGAACCTTGACCCTACGGGGCAAACATTTGGCGTCGTTGCCCAAACGAATCTGGGAAATAATCTACCCGAGGGGACGCTAGACGTATGATATGGCGAGAACTCTATGGGCCAACCATCAAGCGAACAAGTCACCAGTGACGAGGAATTTGAAGAGGAAAGAGCACTGACAGGGGATTGTGCAAATATACTGAAGGCATCCATCGACACTTACGTCCGAAGGGAGGTGGAACGCAAAGAAGTTCCTGAGCGTGTGGTCTAGAATACACTCTGGGTAAGTCTAGCAGTGGATCGTCTTATGTGCCACTTGCCAAAGCTTTTAGCACAACACTTTATTGCTCTTCAAAACTTGCAAGAAGAGGAGAACCAAGAGGATCGTCGCCAACAGATATTACAGAGATACGACGTGAGGACCCGAAGGGAAGAGGAGCGTGACGAGAGTCGTCAACAGCAACACATCCTCAATCCATACGAAGGAGGTAATTGATGCCACTGACTTTGAACAAAGATAGGAAGCGTATCCCAAAGGGACAAGAGGACGAGCACGAAGCCCTCCAAAGAGCACTAAGGTTGGAAGAGCAAGCCGAGCGGAGATGACAGCTACGGAGAATCGCGAAAGGATTAACTGAAGGAGACCGCAGGAACACAAAGGGGTTATCCAAAGGGAACCAAGAGAGTGTCGAAGGGTATGAAGTGGAAGGACTAACTGAAGGGGACTGCAAGAACACAAAAGGGTTACCCGAAGGGAACCAAGAGAGTACCAGAGGGTACGAAGTGGACCAAGTGTCGAAGGATTGAAGGTGACGAAGTATATGAATTGATTGAAAATACCTGACATCGTTTGGCACACCTGACCCTCATATTACAAGAAATTAGGGAGGGTCGAGGAGTGGAACCAGAGACCCCATACCAAAGGGAGGCAAGGGGATCGGAGACCGGAAGGACACATAATGCGGAGCACACCAAAGACAAACGCATAGAGGATACGGGCGTGGCCAGGAGTGTTAGGAGGCACAGGGGCATCGTAGTCAAACAATCTGTTCGGATCTAGTGCACCGAACTTGGGGGCAATTCCAACCAGGCCAAGTACACAGAGCGGGTCATTGGGAGCAATTCCAACCGAGCCGAGTACACAGAGCGGGTCACAGAGAAATGACCCACTGTCGAAAAATCGGAAGTTGCCGAAGTCACGGGGGATGGAACAGAGGATCTCGTGTGACATTGCAAGACGTGAGAAACAATATGGTCGGCTAATGGGCAGACCAACCAGGATGATTGGGTGGTACAATTTCCTGCAACACTACAAGGGGTGATGATAGACTAGTTCTCTGCAGTAGACAAAACAAAAGTGAGCACATGTTCCAACTTGAAGAAGGCATTCTAGGCAGAATTCAAACTGCATCGCGATGATAAACAAGATTGTATCCGAGATCTACAACATGAAGCAGAGCAAGAATGAAAGTGTGAGAACATACAATCGGCGGCTCAAGGAGCTGCTCGGGAAAATGGAGAATCAACCAATGGATGGACTGAAGAAACGTTGGTTTGTGGAGGGATTAAAATCCTCCTTGAGAAAGAAGAAGAAAGTTATCGCCCCAACGTCATATGAGGATGCTTACAATCGGGCCATGGATATAGAAAGTGACAACAAGACATTGCGAAAAAAGAACTGATCGGATGATGATGACTCTTTGGAAGGAAGCAGTAGCAATGAGGAAGCAAGTAAGAAGGTGCAAGCATTATATGTCATGTCCCTCGATTAATCTATGTATTCTAATTCCTTACCATTAAAGTATATTTCTAATTATTGTAGCTATTACATTAATTAAACATAATTGAGAGTTTGACCCCATTGTTGAGAATTATTGTTATTAGATTTAATAATTAATATCATCATAGTAATAATATATATATTACAATATATATATAGTAATATATATTATAATATATATATATATTATAAATGTTATCATTAATTGAGAAATTGGAATTATTCTTATTAATATACTTTAAAAGGGACAAAGAATTAAGTAAATTAATTATATATATCATAATATATATATTATATTATATATAAATATTATAACCTTATTTCGAGGGGGCTAACTAATATTAAGTCGGCCAGCTTAGGTGTGCGACTGGGCCGCAACCTTACGGCTGCGACCAGTCGCACCCCTAAGGGGAGCAACTGGGTGGGGAGGGGAAAGTGACTCCCCCTCCCGCACCATACTTATAACGGAACCATAATGATAGAAGGAAAAACAAAAAAAAGAAGGAAAAGTAACAACGTAGGAAACAGCAATAGTATTTAGATATTAAAACAACAAGCAGTCGACAGTCGGCAGGGATCGATTTGTTGGAAATCGTATAAGGAGAATAAGAAGGAACATTACAGTGGTATCAAAGCCTTGATCTTGTCATCAACGCACCAGGGGAAAGAAAGCTATGGCAGAACAACTAGCACAAAAGTTAAGAAACTTCATAAACAAACCAACGAAAGGTTCAAAAGAACCAACCAGTTGATACTCCAGGCCATTCAATCCATGAACAAAAGCAATCATAATGAGAGACCCGATCCCCATCTAGGGAGAGATACTCACTCCAATCATTCTGAAAATGAACACCCAATTCATGATTCCACCATGAGGCCTAGTATGCCATCCTTTCTCCCAAGAGAAGAACCTGTCTTCGAAGGAGAAGAACCATCCACCCATTCAGTAGAAGAGATTGCCCAAATGTATGCTAGTTTAGAACTAGAGATACAAGGACTCATCCCCTTTAAAGAATACTATGAAACTAAAACCCTGGCTAGCCATAGTAGAAGAAGAAATCATGGGGAAAGAGACATTAAAGCCAAAATAGGTAAAATGTCATTACCATACTTTGATGGGGCAGGGAAAGAAACTGCCCAAGCTTGGGTTCAAAAACTAGACACTTACCTTTCCCTTAGCCCTATGACTAAAGAGAATGCCATTAAATTCGCCATAATTCATTTAACCGGAGAAGCTCACAATTGGTGGCACCATGGCATCATCACTCTTGGGCATAAAAGTATCGACACCTATACTGAGTTCACACAAAAACTCATTAGCCGATTTGACCAAAGAGAGCCAGAATGATAATTCCAAGAATTAACCCACCTCAAACAAACAAGCACTATTGAAGAATTTGCCAACAAATTTCAAAGTCTATCAGTCATGGTTCTCGACACATCTCAAAAAAGGAGGGTCTACATGTTCCTTGAAGGACTTAAAGAACACATCAAAATAAGGGTAAAAGCTTTTGAACCCCAAACACTTGAAGAAGCCATCCGGAAGGCAAAAATGACAGAGTATGATACGACTAAGGAAAAGCCAAGAGGCATTTTATCTAGGACCCCAAATCAAAGTGAAGGACCCAAAAGAGATCAATCAAAGTGTTTTTTATGTCAACAACCATGGAGTAGGGACCACTGGTGCAAGGAAAGAAGAGAATTCATCAAAAAGGGTTTGTGCTTCGAATGTAAAGCGCCATGGACTAAAGATCACCAATGCAAAAGAGGGCAAATGAATAACATGGAGGAAACACAAAATGAAGAAGGTCCTATTAACAGGACGAGATTGGGAGACCCCGAACATGGAACATTATTCATCATAACCCAGGGGAATGAGAACAAGCCCTTTCGACTTATGATATAGTCCAAGGACAAAAAGTAATCGCGTTGGTGGACACAGGAGCCTCACATGATTTCATTAGCCAACAACTTGTAGCAAAACGAAGGTTACCCACTCAAGACTTCAAAGGGTTCGAAGTAAGAATGGGCAACGGAACAATAGACCAATGCACTAAAATTACACCCCAATTAGATATTAAGGTGGGAGAGCATATAATCAAAAGAAACTTCTTTGTGGTAAATTTGCAAAATGACATCATTTTGGGAATGTCGTGGATAAATTCATTGGGACGATTTACGATGGATAGCCCAAATCTCGAAATCTGCTTTCTTCATGAACGAAAAGAAGTAAAACTAAAAGGAAAACCAGATGGCTCTCCAAAGGTAGTGTCGCGTAATAGAATGGAAAAAAAAAACTTAGGCATGATCAAGGAGAATAGATAGCATACATTAAAGTCTCCGCCCATGAACAAACAACTCACATTGACATCTGTCTCATCCTTAGTAAACATAAAAAGGTCTTTGAGGATATTCCACCCGGGTTACCCCCAAAAAGAGGGTTTGAACACTCAATCAAACTAGAGGAAGGAGCTAAACCAGTCATCACAACTCCTTATCGTCACCCCCACAAATTTAAAGAAGAGATTGAAAGGACCATTAAAGAGTTACTAGAAATGGGCCATATTCAAACCAGCAGCAGTCCATTTGCTTCCTTCATGGTCCTTGTTAAAAAAAAGATAGAACGATGAGAATGTGTATAGACTACCGATCTTTAAATAAAAAAACTATAAAAAATAGATACCCCATACCAAGGATTGATGAATTAATGGATGAACTACATGGGGCCAGATACTTTTCAAAAATTGATTTAAGATCGGGGTATCATCAAACTAGAATGAGAAAGGAAGATATTCCCAAAACAACTTTTTGGTGTCACTATGGACACTTTGAATTTTTAGTTCTACCGTTCGGACTCACTAATGCACCAGCAACCTTTCAGTCATGCATGAACCATATCTTCAGACAACAGCTAAGGAAGTTCCTACTTATTTTCTTTGATGACATACTCATTTACAATAAGACATGGGAGGAACACCTCAAACACATTGAAGAAGTTTTGAACATTTTAGAATCAGAGTCATTATATGCAAAAATGTCCAAGTGTGAATTTGGGTTAGAAGAAATCATCTACTTAGGACACGAAATCAGCAAAGCAGGAGTGAGGGTAGATGAAGAAAAAATTAAGGCCATTAAAGAATGGCAAACCCCCAGAAGCTTAACACAACTACGAGGGTTTGTAGGTCTATGTCGTTACTACAGGCGATTCGTGAAGGGCTTTTCAAAAATTGTGGCTCCCCTAACCGATCTAACAAAAAAAGGAGCTTTCACTTGGAATGAGAGGGCCCAACAAGCCTTTGAACAACACAAGATAACCATGAGCTCCTGCCCACTCCTAGCTATTCCCGATTTTTCAATACCCTTTGAACTTCAATGTGATGCCTTTGGGGAAGGGATTGGAGCAGTACTCATGCAAAGGAAGCACCCTGTAGCCTTTGAAATCCGCAAACTTATGGAAGCAGAAGGCACTACTCTATTTATGACAAAGAGATGCTACCCATAATGCATGCTTTAGCCAAATTTCGCCAATAACTGGTCTGTGGAAAGTTTGTGGTAAAAATAGATCACAACAGCTTGCGATTCTTCTTGAGTCGAAAAGATCTCAATGACAGGCAACAAAAATGAGTGAGCAAAATCCAAGCTTATGATTTTGATATATAGTACGTTAAAGGAGTGAATAATGGCGCCGCTGATGCACTATCTAGAAGGGCACACCTCAACGCCCTCAGTAGCCTCTCCAAGGATTGGAAGGAAGGAATCATCAAAGAATAAGATCAAGATGCACAAACTAAAGAAATCCTAGAAGGCAACCCACCCAATGAAAATTATAAAATTAGAGATAACCTCATATATTATAAAGCAAGGATCTAATTAACCCCTCAGTTCGAGTTCAAAGGAAAAATTCTCAAAAAATTTCATGACAACCCCTTAGCAAGGCATCAAGGATACTATAAAACATATAAACACATCAGAGAAAGATACTTCTGGAAAGATCAAAAAGGTCATATACAAAAACACGTACAAGAGTGCATGACATGTCAGCGCAACAAGGTTGAGCTCACCCACCCAGCCAGACTACTTCAACCATTGCCCATTCCCCACCAGAAATGGGAAAGTATATCCACGGACTTCATAATGGGATTGCCCAAGACACAAGGGATGGATTGCCCAAGACACAAGGGATGGACAGCATCTTTGTATTAGTGGATAGGCTCACTAAGTATGCCCATTTCTTTGCAGTCTCTACATAGTACAAAGCCTATCAGATTGTTGATCTATTCTTCAAATAAGTATTTAGACTCCATGGCCTCCCACAGAACGTTATCAGTAACAGAGATAGCAAATTTATTAGTAAATTTTGGCAAGAACTCTTCAGATTAGCTGGAACAACCTTGATGCCTAGTACCAATTACCACCCACAAACAGATGGTCAAATGGAAATAGTAAACAAGTGGCTAGAAGGCTACCTAAGGAATTATGTTACACGTCAACAGAGTGCTTGGATTAAATGGTTACATCTGGGAGAACATTGCTACAATACAACGCATCACATGTCAATAGGGATGAGCCCCTTCCAGACACTACATGGATATGAGGCCACCGCTTTTGGGGAGCTAATCCTTCAAGAGAGTATAGTACCAAAGGCGCAAGATTTCATTCAACAAAACAAGGATATCATGAAGTCCCTAAAAGAAAACTTACATCAAGCACAGAATCAACAAAAGATCTATGCAGATAGGAAACGTTTAGAAAGGACATTTGAGAATGAAGACCTAGTGTTTTTACAACTGCTACCATACAGACAATCCACTCTCAAACAAAGTGGTGCGGAAAAATTGAAACCTCGGTTCTACGGACCATACGAAATACTACGAAGAATCGGAGAAGTAGCTTATGAACTAGAACTCTCTGAAGGTAGCAAAATTCACAATGTGTTCCACGTATCCAAGCTTAAGAAAGTTATCGGACAACACACAACCCCATGTAACGAACTACCCCCCTTGGATAATGAAGGGAAACTCATATTGTGTCCTGAGATCATTCTCTACACTTGAGAAAGGAAATTAAGGAATCGAACAATCACTGAATATCTAGTAAAATGGAAAAATCTCCCGAGTGAAGATGCCACTTGGGAAAGGGAGGAAAATCTTAAATTGCTTGAGGACAAGCAAATTCAAGACGGGGGAACTCTAATGTCCCTCAATTAATCTATGTATTCTAATTCTTTACCATTAAAGTATATTTCTAATTATTGTAGCTATTACGTTAATTATACATAATTGAGAGTTTGACCCCACTGTTGGGAATTATTGTTATTAGATTTAATAATTAATATCATCATAGTAATAATATATATATTACAATATATATATATATATATATATATATATATGTTATCATTAATTGAGAAATTGGAATTATTCTTATTAATATACTTTAAAAAGGACAATGAATTAAGTAAATTAATTATATATATCATAATATATTATAATATATAAATTATAATATAAATATTATAACCTTATTACGGAGGGGCTAACTAATATTAAGTCAGCCACCTTAGGTGTGCAACTGAGCCACAACACCATACTTATAATGGAACCATAATGATAGAAGGAAAAGTAACAACGCAGAAAACAGCGACAGTATTAAGATATTAAAACAGCAAGCAGTCGGCAGTCAGCAGGGATCGATTTGTTGGAAATCATATATGGAGAATAAGAAGGGACATTACATTATAGAAGGACATGCACTGAATGATGATAGAATTCAAGGCCATGAAGGGGAGTAGTAGCAAGAGTGAAGGGGAATTGTGGTGTGTAGACTGTAAGGAAGGTCACACAAAAGGATCATGTCCTAAAAAGGCATTTTGTGAGATTTGTAAGTATTGGGACACTCCACCAAGGAGTGCCCATACAATATGAAGCCCAGAAGTGCAAAGTGTTCCTCGCATAGGAGCAACCATCGACCACTGTGGCAAGAACAGCCACCGACAACAATCAGCCAATACAACTACATCGTCTGGTGGCTACCGGAATAACTGAAGAGGTGGAAAAAATAATAATAATAACAACCAAAGTCGGATACAGTACGACGCCAAAGGCCGACCAATGATTCAATGTCGGGCCTGCAACCAATGGGGACACTTCGCCCAAGATTGCCTAAAGGAAGAGAATCCACAACATCTGTGCAGATGGTGTGGTCCCAACGACCACGAAGACGCGAATTGCCCAAAGTCGAGACTAAACGTGTTGAATATTGACAAGTCGGATGAGGAAGGGTGTTGGCAATCACAAGAGCACAAGAAAAGAAAGCGAAGTACCCAAACCCCTGTACGGAAAAGGAGAGGTTACGGGAAGCTAAGGTCGGCGTTGAGAGGAAAATGATGGAGGAGCAAAGGGAAACAAATGACACTTTCAGTACTTCACTGCGTGTGAAGTCCAAGTAGAACATCATGAAACAAGTGTTGTAGACAGAAGTGCCAATTAAAGATTAAAGATCTTTTGGAGGTTATGCCACGACTGAGGGGGGCTATCACGAGCACCACAAATGTGCCTATCCGTACAGCAGCAACCTACTTAGAGATTTCAGTCAGCTCTTTGGCGGACCCAATGCTACTAGCGGTGAACAGCGGAAGGCACCCCGCAGTAGCAGAAATGGGTATATTGGGCACAATCCTCACCAACGCCATTGTGGATGGAGGATGAGGGGTGAACGTACTACCAGAGGAAACATGGAAGAAATTCAATCTGGTGGGCGTCGATCAACACAGCATCAAGCTTATCAGAAGTTTCAGAACCCTAATAGCATAAAAGGTAACTATTGGTACAAAACCCTTCATTTTGGATTTTGTATTAATCCCCCTAAAGAAGAAAGGCTATAATGTGATCCTTGGGAGAGGGCGGCTCATCACTGCGAAGGTAAGAGAAATATGCTATCCATGGAGAGTGGAGGGCAGAAGTTTGTTATTGACCTAAAAACGCAAGTGATGAGCAAGGAGTTGGCATCCTCCTCGGCATCAAAGTCAGAGGGAGAGCCCACGGGAATAGATGAAGGAAGATAGCGGATGGAGCCGAATGATGAGGGCATTCTAGAATTGGAAGGTTGTTCGAAAGATGAGACAGGCTCGTTGAACGAGCTCTTCCACTGGCAAATGGAGGATTATGAGCTCTTCCATCTAGAATGTAACATGTTGCAGGTAGAAGAAGAGTCAGCCGAAAAAGACATGTTTCCGCCTAAGTATGGAGAGTATAAAGAAGGGTAGCCCCAGTTAACGAGACTCTGGCACACCAGTTTGACAAGGACAAACCCATACGGTATGAGGACCCTAAACTTAAGGTGACAAAGCAAGTCTGAAGAATATATTAGTTGGTGACGACTAGAATCCAATATTGAAGGCAATAGCCTTCAAGGTTTTAATGGGGTATAAGGATGTATTCGCGTGGATGTACAAGGATTTAAAGGGGGTACCTTCGGAGCTATGCGTTCACAGGATTCCACTTGAACCAAGAGCCCAACTGGTGCGCAAAAAGTTGCACCGTATGAACAAGAATTATGCGGGGAAAGTGAATGAGGAGATAGAACAGATGCTAGAAGCGGGCATCATATTGCAAGTGCAAACAAGTGAGTGGGTCTCACCTATCATAATATCATTAAAAAAGGAGACGAATCTAATTCGCGTTTGTGTGGACTTCCGATGTCTGAATGCGGTCACTATCAAGGACACATTCCCAATACCCTTCACAGATAGTATCCTCAAGGAGGTGTCAGGACACGAAATGTACTCCTTCATGGACGGATTCTCAGGGTACAACCAAATCTCTATTGCGGAAGAGTACAAATTGAAAACTACATTTGTGGTGGAAGATGGCATATATGCTTACAACCAAATGTTGTTCAGGTTGTCCAACGCCCCCGCCACCTTCCAAAGAATAATCCTATGTATCTTCGACAAGATGTCCATGGGGAACTTCAAGGCGTTCTTAGACGACTTGTCCATCTACATTGGACAAGACACCCACTTGATGGCCTTGAGGGAAAGCATGGAACGGTGTCGGAAAGCCCGACTGGCATTGAATCCAAAGAAATGCAGGTTTATGGTGCCTCAAGGGAAGCTACTTAGCCATATTTTGTGCAAGGCCAGATTGATGACAGATCTGGATAAGGTGAGAGTAATTATTGAGATGGAGCCCCTGACAGATGTAACTTGAGTCGAGACCTTTCTCGAACACAGGATACTACTAGAAGTTCATCAAGAACTTTGCTCAGATCTCCTACCCTCTCGACAAGCTGACACGGAGGGGAGAGTCATATGCATGGGAGGCCGCACAAGAAGAGACCTTCGAGGAACTCAAAACAAGGCTGGTGGTTGCACCTATTCTGGCATACCTGAATTGGGACAAAGAGTTCCATGTACATGTAGACGCATCAAATTATGCTATCGGTGTCACATTGGCACAGGTGGGAGAGCATGGGTTAGATCACCCCGTCTACTTTGTGAGTCGATTGCTTTCAATGATGGAAATAAACTATAGTACGACTAAGAGGGAAGCCCTTAAGATGCTCTACACGGTACAAAAGTTTCGACATTATCTCTTGGCAACTCTGTTCACATTCTATGTGGACCACGAGGCATTAATGTACCTGGTGAATAAACCCATTATTCAGGGGAGGGTCAGCAGGTGGCTACTCCTACTTCAGGAGTTTACATTTACAATCATTTTATGGCCAAGAAGAAGCCATGTAATTGCTTATCAGCTATCAGGAATCAAGTCCGAAGAACCGTCACACAGAGTGTATGATGACTTTCCTGATGCTCACCTTTTCCTAATAGTTGCACTACCGTCATGGTACACCAACATCGTGGAGTATTTGTCGACTTCGCAGTTCCCACAGGACATGCTGCCAGGAGAGAGAAGGAAGTTGGTCCTCAGAAGTCAAACATTTCAGTTGATTAATGGTTTGTTGTAAAAAATGGGACCTAATCAAGTGTTGAGGAGATGTGTAATGGAAGAAGAGATTACAGGGTTACTGAGAGAGGCACATGAAGGACCCGCAGGAGGACACATGGGACCAGACACCACAGCCCAAAAGGTGTTGCTCGCGGGATTATGGTGGCCCACACTATACAATGATGCTCGTGAATGGGTTGTAGGGTGTGATGATGAAGAAGACTGCTATGGAACGAAAGATGATGGCAAAGCGAGACCTGAGGCTGAGGACACAACAGGTGTACGAGTTGCGAGCTAGCATGGCTTCACCTACACCACCAGAAGCGCCGCCATCTTCTTCAGAGATGTTTTCTCAGCCCCCTACTTAGTCTTACTTTTTGTATAATTGGGCATCGTCATTATCCCCATTTTGTTGTGCGTTGTAGCGAGACGACTTTCTTTTTGGGGGGGATGATGTTGTCGGTAAAATATGTTGTTAATATGTCATTGAGGCTAGTTAGAGTAACCGAAGGGTAGGTAGTTGGAATGGTTGCGAAGGTTCGCCTCGCACACCCTCGGGCTCTATAAATGTCATGTATTTTCTTCAGTTAGTGGGATGTTATGGATGTAGACACTGTTGCGTAGTATAAGTTGTTGGCATACATTGTAAAGCACTGGATGAATTAATATAAAAGCATTGTGAGTTCTCTGGTACATTATTCTCTTTTACAATTATTGTTTCTTATGCATTAAACTCGTATACCCTACGGGGTAAACACACCCAAGAAGGTGGAACCTAGTTTTGTTTTGGAAGTTGTTTCTTCCTAAAGGAGAGATTGATGTTTTTTGCTAAGTGGGTGCTTAGCAGTGGGGGTTGCCTTTTCTAGTAGGTTCATGCCTACAAGGGGATTGGTATCTCTTGTGGGTTGGTGCCTACCAAGTTTGTAAGAAGACTTTACATAAGCAATATTTTGCCATGATATTCTCCCATAGGGGTTTCCACATAAATCTTGCATTCTTTTTGTGTTGCATAATTGTAAGATCTAATGTGAATGATATTGTGCAATTGATATGCTTATAGTATTAAGTATGAAAAACTTTCATGGTGGTTTTAAAGTGGCTAAGTCTTCAAATTATTTTTAAGTTGTGTACAAGCTGTGATGTACATGATATGTGTTATCCATCAAAATTAATTTCTGTTTATTTAATGAAAATAGACTCAAATATCTGAAAATAAGACTTGATGGTCAATAACTTCACTCGTGCCATAAAAAGCATAGATCTAGTAAAACAACTACAAAGCTTCAGAGAAAAAAATTATAGTTTCTTACCAAAGTGACATTTGAAGGATAAATTGAAGAATTTGGATTGACTTCGTCCTGAATGTTAAAAACAATAAAATGTTACATAATATAAACAAAGGATTTATAAATAAATTGTCAGTGTATCAAAATCTTCAACTGATGAAACCATAACAGAAATCATCAACATACTATGAGCTTGTAGCCAAACAGGAACCCAGACGCTGCTTTAAGAAACGGATATTGTTTCAATGTAGTCTCCTTTATTTTTTCTTCATCCTGTCCAAATCATGTGCGCCTTATAAAAGTCAATAATGGATATGAATTAGAATCTTCTGATGCAGATATGTAAGAAATGAGAGGACATTGCAAGCAAATTAAATAAAAGAAAACAATGTATCAGTTCAGTTTGATTTTAGGACTCAACGGTCATTGAAAAAGAATTGCAGCTTCAGAAGTATATGTCAATCAGTCCAATTCCAAGCAAAACATTAGAGGTATGGACTCTAATATCAGCTTTTGCAAGGTTGTAGAATATGCCACTTTTCTTAGAATTCAAAGATAATAAGGTTTCAACGACAAAGAAACCAAGTTCGCCAGCAATAACCGGCCTAGTATGAAACCAAAAAGGAAAAAAATTATGGGTGAAAATTCCTGAAACTGTGAAGGCATTTTTGTGTTCTTGTAGATTGAACAGGTGTTGTTTCTTATTGAGCAGAAATAGCTTCAACTATTCCCCACAGCATGCCCTTTATCAGCTCTTTTAATATCATGCCCTCACTGTAGTAGTAGTAGTAATTATCCCTAAAGAAAATTGTGGCCACTGATATTCCTTACAATATCAACCTAAAATGGATTTGCCAGAAGTAAATCAGTAGACAACATGAAGATGCACAAACATTTCAAGGATTTTCAAATATGTGACCATCCAAAGATATCATGTTTTCGTCGAGCTTGGACAAACGCATTTATATATGTAGAAAGTTAAACGGTGAGGTTTGTTGAGTTTTATTCTTGTGAGTACACATATTATAAATTAAGTAACAATTTTCACATATCAGAAGATATCTACTTCATATTTGATCCTCACTTAGTGTAGATATTCAGTCCCTATGATCTAAGTTGACACCAATAAAAACAATTAACATGAAAGAAAGTGAGCATAAGCCAAGTAGAGAGAATAAAACACACATGACAAGAAGTATACAACAGCAATTGACATAGAGAAATCCAAAATGGAATAAAATTGCAAAAGTGTTAAATGTTTCCTCCTCAAACCACACTTTTATGAACTAGTACAATGGTTTACTACCTTCTAGAGGTCTTCATCAACTTCTCTTGTACAAACAAAAATGTCCAAACTCCACACAAGCATTGCAACTATTTCTTACATGTTCCTAGCATAACTATAACTCTTCCAAGACTCGTAGGCTAAAGCAACATAATCTCAATTCAACCAACTTTCTAAGAAAACACTAAGGTGGATCTAATCATGGTGGCTTCTTGAAAAAATTAATAAACATTGGCTAGAAAAAATATTGGAGAAGAGCACAAGATATGGTTTGTAGAGATTGAAGACAAGTCCAAATAATATTTGTGTAGTAAAAATGGAAGCATCCAAGGAATAAAGCCGAAAGGACTTGTCTAGTAGTTGAGTAATTGCACTTTGGATATAATACTAAAGCCTTAGGCCACCTATCTTTTGCAACAATTCTACATGTCAAGCCTATCTTCGTGGTTCTGGTTATTCTTTATGGATGTGAGGTTTGGGGGAGTAATGTGTCAAATCACAAATGGCGGCAAACAGAAAGAATCCAAAAACATCTTATTACTAGTAACCTCAAGGCCAAGTCAACGGTCCCATATGAGATCCTTTTGGCGGAGGCTGGTATGTTTCCGGTTGAAGCCTCATCAATTATTTGCTTGCTATGCTACTTGAAAAAAGTGGGAAATATGGATATGCATCGCTGGCCTAGGATGGTGGCTGAAGAGGAGTTAGAACGGAGAAAAAAAACGTGGAAGAAACAAAATAGCAAGTGGTTAAACAAATGGAACATAAACCTCCATGAGTGTCCAAACACTAATATAGAGATAAAATAGTGGTTAGAGAAATTCAAGACTGCCATGTGGACAAAACAGAAAGGTAGAAAAAAAGCTTACTATGTCAAAGAATTTAACCCCAAGTGGGATCATGGCGATAAAGAATATCTAGGTTTCACAATTAAAGGTAAGGCAAAAATTATGATGGCTCAGCTGAGGACCAGCTCTCATCATTTGCGATGCGAAACTGGCAGATGGAAAGTTTCCAAAGAGATGTGGAAGGAAGAACTTGTAATTTTTGCAGCAGAGGGGTGGTTGAAACGGAGTGGCATTTTATCAAGGAATCTGCAGCTTATGAAGATATTCGCAGTCATTACGAAGACAACTTATAGGTGAACAATCTGAATGAACATTTTGAAGAGGCAAAATTACACAAAACGGCTACTTTCCTAATGAGAATCCACAACAAAAGGGTCTACTTGGAGAAATTTCAACAGGTAGATTAATTGGTCCTTTCTTGGTCCCTTAGACCGTTGGTCTCGTGGACGTCATTAAAATTCCTTCATTCATTCATTCATACAAAATGTCGTTATTTCTTGTCCATTCTGTCTTTGCAAGATTTAGTATTGAAGAATAGGTGGCCCTAACTATCATGGGACCTTTACCTTTTAAATGTTATAATTCGCACCTTTCAGTGCAACACAAAACAGAACATGTAGCAGTAAAATTGCTCTTAAAATTGGAAGAGGAAGCTCCATATAAACAAAAGCTAACTTAATCTAAACAATTTGTACTTGATATTACAATCTATACAAGGTGTTTTCTAAGATGATTTATGTGTGCCAAACAAAATTAAATTTGGGTATTTTTGGATTCGCCTAAGGCAAAATATTGACAGACACTTCAACTCAAGACAAAAAGGTTTTTATGATTTTGACTACAAGCTAATTATTCAACAACACACGTGTATCAAAAGGCGGAGACTAAAAAGGCAAGTACACATAAGATTGAATAGGTTTATTTAAAGCTTTGTATTGCAATAGGTTTTGAATTGGTCATTGTAGCTTTCAATGCAAGTATTGTACTATCTTGTTACATCTTTTTTTTTACATCGTGTATGTGTTTTAATTGTTTTAACACATACACAAGACATGACAAGATAGTACATTAGTTGCATTCAAAACTACAATGACCAACTCATAACTGTGATGTCCCCTTTTCCGGGATGGAGTTTAATAATAAAAAAGTTTAAAATATAAGATTAAATAAATAAATAATAAAATATAATCATAATTATAATAATAAAATATACATAATTATAATTATACTTAAGTTGATAAAATTAAATTATAAAAATTAATATAATCTTACATATATGTGTGTGTGTGTTTTCACATATTTAGTTCCTCATATAATTCAACTCAAAATAATACTTTAACATTTAAAATTTTAATATGATATCAACTAGTAATAATTTTCTAAATTATTCCTAAAATCTAATATTTAAATTTTAATCAATGATATGTCCTACGTGTCTAACTCTACCCAATAGCTATCATTTTTGGCTGGAGGAAACTGTAGGAAGATAGAAATAATAATAAAATATAATAACTAATGACTAATATAAATGATTAGTCATCGTTGAAGAGTCAACAATTAGTAAAACTAATCGTTTGGCACAACTTTGGAAGAATACGAATGAAAGAGGAGACATGTCACTTTGGACATGACCTATCATCCTCTATAAAAGAACTATTCGTTCAGTCCTCAGACAAGGATTTACATCCCTGACGGAACACATCAGCTACATAGATAAGAAGTATCAACAACATCAAACTCTGTTTGGAGAAAATTGTATTGTCACGAGGAGCATTTGAAAGTTCAAGAGCCTCCTTATTGCGGCTTCACCTGTATTTAGAGTTCGCACCTGTAACAGATTGGTGTGAGACTACGAAGACAAACGAGCTACCTTCATTTCAACCTGGAGCCATCATTCACTAACTGTTGTTGAACAATGCTTTTAAGTCTTTGCAAGCACAATAGATGTTCGTTGTAGTTTGGAGTCCATTTCAAGACTTGTGTGATTGATATTATTGGCAGTCGATACAAATCAAAGATTTTAGTACACTAAATCATTGAAGAGTGGAGTGCTGTGGAAGAACAGTGGATGGCATCATGGCAGGTCTTCCTTTAATTTATATGAACTGGAGCACGGGAGGTACTCATCACTATTTAATTCCGTTCATTCTTGTGGATAGCCATCATGCTTAATATGATAATATCTTGAAGACATGGTGACTTGGAAAAAGGAGATTGCTTGCCAAGTAAGTGCGTTGGGTCCAATTGGGTGAGTTGATTGGCATGAGCCTAGAGAACTGGCATAAGATCAAGGTAACCGAGATTAGTTGCAGACTTGGGTAACTTTCATTGATATTCATCTGTAACTAGCAACAGGTGGAAGTTCTGAGTAGGGGACTGGGTTCCTAACCCGCAGATTTGTCATCTCATTGTATACTCTCTACTGTTGATGGTTTTTCTGCAATCTGAATCAGGTTGGACATTTCTGATATTTGTACTTGTGGTATAGTGCAATGACTCCTTACTTCTGATAAGCAAATAGTACTCTTCGCAAATATTATGAGAATGTCAATAAGAGAAACTTAGCACAGTATCCGTCTTATTTCAGTTAATTGGAATCATAAGTCACCAATTGAACAACAAGGACTTGCAAATTGTTTGACTTAATGTTGGAAGATTGAAGCTACGACTTAGAGTAAAAAATTGGGCAATATTCCATCAGGGACTATACAGTGGTATCAGAGCATAATCCTGTCATCCTATGAGGAAAGTTCATGCAAACCTATCAGTGCAAGAAGGGCACAGCTGCCATAGCAGAGCAATTAGCCAACGAACTCAGAACCTTCATGGAACAGACTAATGAAAGATTTGAAAGGACCAATCAATTAACCCTCCAAGCTGTTCAAAGCATGAACAATAGCCGTAATGAAAGACCCATTCCAAATTCAGGAAGAAACACCTAGCAAGAGAACAAGGTTCAATACAAGTGATCATGGAACCCTGGCAGTCATTTCCAAAGAAAATTAGCATAGACCATTCAGAATCAAGGACATTCTCAGTGAGTGTCATAGACATTCTTAGTGAGTGTCAAACCAGATCAAGGCATTCTTAGTGAGTATCAAGAATAAGGACATTCTTAGTGAGTGTCAAACTAGATTAAGGCATTCTTAATGTGTGTCAAGACTCAAGAATCAAGGACATTCTTAGTGAGTGTCATACTAGATCAGGGACATTCTTAGTGAGTGTCATGACTAGATAAAGGGTATTCTTAGTGAATGTTGATATTCCTAGGAAGGAATTAAGGCAGAGGCTTTATATCTCTGAAGGACTATTCAAGGCAAGGCGATATCAGAGTTGCGCAGCAAAAGCTACTAACATTGAACTGGCACTACTTGAGGGCAAGCAATTTTGAGGAAGGGCAGACTGTGATGTCCCCTTTTCTCTAGATGGAGTTTAATAATAATAGAGGTAAAAATATAAGATTAAATAAATAAATAATAAATATAAATATAATTATAAGAATAAAATATACATAATTATGAAGATAATTAAGTTGATAAAATTAAATTATAAATTAATATAAACTTAATATAAAAACGCGCGCGCGTGCACGAACACATACACACACATATATATTCCCTATACATGTCAACATATTTAGTTCCTCATTATTCAACTCAAAATAAAAACATTTAGAATTTTACTTTGATATCAAATAGTAATAATAATATGTAAATTATTCCGAAAATGTAATACTTAAATTTTTAATCAATGATATGTCCTACGTGTCTGATTCTACCCTATAACTATCATGTACAGCTGGAGGCAATAGTAGAAGATAGAAATAATAAATAAAAATAATAACTAATGACTAATATAAATGATTAGTCATTGCTGAAGAGTCAACGATTAGTAAAACTAATTGTTTGGCACAACTTTGGAAGAATATGAATGAAATAGAAGACACCACTTTGGACGTGACCTATCATCCTCTATAAAAGAACAATTCGTTCGGTCCTTCTCAAATAGGGATTTGCATCCTTGAAGGAGCACATCAGTTACATAGATGAGAAGTATCAACAACATCGAACTCTGTTTGGAGAAAATAGTATTGCCGTGAGGAGCATTTGAAAGTTCAAGAGCCTCCTCCTTATTGCGGCTTCACCCATATTGAGGGTCCGCACCTATAACAGATTGGCGCAAGACTATGAAGACAAAGGAGCTACCTTCATTTCAACCTGGAGGCTCATTCACTAATTGTTGTTGAACGATGCTTTTAAGTCTTTGCAAACACAATAGATGTCCGTTGTAGTTTGGAGTCCATTTCAAGACTTGTATGATTGATATTATTGGCAGTCGATACAAGTCAAAAAATTTAATACTATAAATCATCTAAGAGTATTGTGGAAGAATAGTGGATGGCATTGTGGCAGGTCTTCTTTTCATTTATAAGAACTGTGGCATAGGAGGTACTCATCACTATTTAAGTTCGTTCATTCTCATGGATAGCCATCATGCTTAATATCTTGAAGACATAGTAACTTGGAATAAGGAGATTGCTTGCCAAGTAAGTGTGTTAGGTCCAATTGGGTGAATTGATTGACATGAACCTGGAAAACTAGAATAAGATCAAGGTAACTGAGATTAGTTGCAGACTTGGGTAGCTTTCATTCATATTCATCTGCAACTAGCAACAGGTGGAAGTTCTATGTAGGGGACTGGTTTCCTAACCCCATAATCGTCATCTCGTTGAATACTCTCTACTGTTGATGTTTTTTCTACGTTACCAGATTCCTCTATTTGGGCTCGGATCCTGGTTCCGGTACGATCTGGATCCGGGTTCCGCCTGGATTCCGCCAGGGTTCCGGAATGGAATCCGGATTCCATTCCAGAACCCTGGCGGAATCCAGGCGAAATCCAGGCGGAATCCGGGAGGATCCGCAAGAATCCAGAAGGATCCGGGGGAATCCGAAAATCTGGAAGTTAAAAAAACGGGCCCACAATGATTTTTTTTTAATTTTTTAATAAATAAAGTCAAACTAAACCTACTTTGACCATTCTAAACCCTAATTCGACCCTTTTATGGTTGCCAAAAAGCATTTCATGTTCATTCATTCATCTCTCAAGCATTTTTCACCATTTTGGTTTTGTTCTTCAGCTGTAGCTTTTTTCTTTG
>MU223722.1:314557-325786 GCA_018584345.1 Thuja plicata | reverse complement strand
AAATTTTCAGCATGTAATGACATTTTGAGACTTTTGCAAAGTATGAATATGATATAATTATATACTGACAATTATGGATTTATCATTTTATCATTATGTCATATGAGAATCACACTTCTAACTTCTTGTAATTATCATTATATGTTTCAACTTTGAAGTTTTGAACTAATGATGAATGAGCATGGACATGTTAAATGTATGGAATCTATGAATATACATACATATATACATTTATAATATATATATATATATATATATATATATATATATATATATTTTTCGAAAATGTCTATATATATACCCGCGGAACCAGGATCCGGCCCAAAAAAAAATTTGCCGAATCCCCGAACCAGAACCAGAACCAGGATCGGCTACTTAGATTTATGAGAATGTAAATAAGAGAAACTTAGCACAATATCCGTCTTATTTCAATTCATTGGAATCATAAGTCACTAATAGTAATTGAATAGAAAGGACTTGCAAATTGTTTGACTAAATGTTGGAAGATTGAAGCTACAATTTTTACTAAAATAATGTATTGTTTCTTTAATGGTCATCTTAGTCGTCTGAGGTAGTTCCTATTTTCATCTTTAGTTCACGATTGTTTCTTTTAGAAAAATCATCTTTGTAAATCTACATAAGGAGCTTTCGTCTCCTCTGTTTAATATAACTTTTATTTACCATAACATGGTATCAGAGCCAATCGATGGGGTGTTTAGAATTTGGCAATTTTTAAAAAAATTCGGGCCCCTTGACTTTTGGACGATTTTTTAAATAAAAATTCGTGAGGTCTTTTGTGAAATTTGAGCATTTTCAGTCCGCAATTTTTGAGGGTTTTATGAAAGTCGCTGCAAATCGAGTTTGTTGTGTTGAAGACCCGTGGTTTTTTTTTGTGCGCCGTTTTTTGGAGGGTGTGTTTGGAAGTTGTTGTTCCAGCATTTTTCACAAGGTTTTTTTACAGCTCATGAGATTTTTTGGACCACATGTGAAGGCATTTGTTCTGGTTGCAAATCGCAGGTGTTTTTTTTCGTTCAAGGGTTTTTGTCCGCATGTGAAGGCTTCTCTAATCATGCGAGTATGTGTTCGCAAGTGTTTCTGTGAAAGCTTTTCGTGTTTTTTTCTCAAACTACAGTTTTTTTTTTGTTTCACGCCGTTTAGGGCTCGCGACCTCAGCCCGCACGTATATTCTCTTAGCTTGAGATTTCTGAGTCGTGCAACGATGCATTTTGTATCCCACGTTTTTTCTATGTTGACGTGATTTTTTCGCGATTGTTCTACTCGTGTTTCCAGCTCAAAAACAGTATTGCAAATGTCGCGATCAAGGCAACTAGGATTTTTGACCCGGTTTGCTTTTATTTTGTTCATGGGGAGTTTGTATCTGCTCTTGTTTGATGCAACGAGAATTTTCTCAGCAGCTTCTGCTCACCTATATTGTTGCTTCAACGTGCATTTACAAGTGCTACATGTTAATGTTTAGTAGCTAGATCGGATTCTAGCTCTCATTATTTTAATTAGGACAATTAAAATAATGAATTAATTATTTTCATTAAGGACAATTAAATAATGGATTAATGGATTCATTTTATTTTGGAGAAATAAATAAATAACTTACTATTTAATTTGGAGAATTAAATAATATATTGAATTTGGGAGATTATGTATTTAATCGGGAAATTAAATATATAGTGGAGAATTAATATTATTATTTATTTAATTAGGAAAATTAAATAAATAATTGTACGTTAAATCATTAAGTTATATCTTTAATTTAACTTAATATATCGGGCTATTGCATTTATAAATACAATATATTAAATTGTAAATGGGCTGGGTCCAAATTTGTAATTATCGCGTGAAGATTATAAATTCAAGGTCGGCCTTGGAGGCCGACCTACCTTGCATTTGTTATTTCCTCATATAAATGAGGACTTTCGGGTGAAAGAAAATATATTCAAGTAAGCGAAATCTATCTGACATACATGCGAATTTCCTTGATGCGATCTGCTCCAGCAGCAAACAAACATTGTTCATTGTGATTTCCTTACAACATCAAGTGGTTGGTGGTATATGCTACTGGTTCTTATCATCAGCAATCCTAGCAAGCAAGTAGTGAACTTCATCATCAACTCTGCCATCCGATCTGCTCCTCATTGTTTCAACAGCAATTCTCATCAACTACTGGAATCATCTAAACATCAGCAAATTCATGGAAGCATGATCTAACAGCGAACTCATGATGGATCTATCTGGGCATCTAAGTCAAGCACACATCTGATCACATAGACACAGTACAACAACATACATCCGGGCATCCATTCACAAGGCTGAGATTCGACTAAGGAGTTAAATCCGGGCTATCAGTTTGAATCAGTCCTCCACATTTGATTTGCTTCATGGATCGGGGATCCTCAGCAAATCCACTGCTATGTTATTGTGAGTCAATTTGAGAAGCAATAATTATTTAGATTTGAATGTTGGGTTTTTCCTCCTAGGGGTTTCCCAGGGTAAATTGTGTTGCGTCTCTTATTCTGATTTGTTTAAATACACTGTTCTGATTTAGTTTAGATCTGATTACTTAAAATTTAACATGGTTTCAGAGCCAAGTTCGAACTATCTGTGATCAGATCTAACCCTTTGTACTTAAAATCTTGTCTCTTTCCTTTTTGTGATTGGAAAGGACTGTAAACTTTAGAGCTTGGCTTGTACTAATCTTAAGTCATCAAATTTCACCATGGTCACATCTAGATGAACACCTGCGAATATCTGAAGGCCTTTCTTTTGGGTATTGTTATATCTTGGCCTTGTGAGCTTGTGTGATTGAAGCTTAGATCCAGATCTGATTTCACATCTTCGTTCAAGTTAAGTATCTTAGTATCTTCTGTCTTAGACTTGAGTTTACATTAGATTAGGATGTGACTACATATGATGTGGTCATTGTATGAGTTTCATTGCTTGCATTCTTGATATACTTTGCTTAAAACTTGACTTATGTCAAATTGTGACTGCAGTATTTAATTAAAAGTTTGGAGTCATAGTATTAGAATGTTATTTTGACCATTGATGTGTAGTAGGTTGGTTGTTAACTTCATCTGGTTGATCCATCTCCTTAGCTGGGTTGTCATTATGGTTATATTCATTACTATATTGATTCACAGTTAAATTCTGACTATCATATAAGTTAAAACAAATAGTTGGTAGACTTATATGTTCTCAGAATCTAATATAGAACCTCTCTGGATACAATAGAGAGATCACCATGATCCTTTGGTAAGCATACTCTTCTCCTTTTTTGCTGAAAGGTATTTTGTTGAATTCATTACCTATCTGATTGGGTTTTGTAATGTATCATAGATCTTAAATAGAATCTCTTTGAGTGCTGATATCTGCAGATTCACCTTGAAGAGAGAACCTACATCTGCAGCCATCGAGCTCTAATGATTTGGATTGTGAGAAATGTGAAATCTCTCATGGAAGTGAGGATCTAATGATTGGCTTATTGATCTCTAATGAAGATAAGCATTCTTTACATTTGCTCATAGAATTATGCATTGATATTTCTCCTCGATATGGTTTTTGATTCTATGCATCATTACTAATCTCCCTGAAATGCGTCTTTGATCAGGATGGATTGAGTACTAAATGAGTGATGCAAATTCGAATCCAAAGGGAGAAATTTCTTGATGCATTATGAAGGAATCTTTGGTTGAGGTTGCTTTGAGGACAACTCTGAAGTATGACTCAATCGGAGATCCGTCATAACTTCCTGTGGCTTCTTATGTTCTTCCTCTTTTGACATCAAGGTAGCACTTTAAGTCCCATTGGGCATATTGTAAGTAGAATGGGTTACATTCCACGTGGCTTAAATGATTGCAACTCAGAGGATACTTGATTGCTTCCATGATAGAGGAAGCCAATTTGTAGGACTTGATTTATTGGTCCAGAGGGAGTGAACCCTGGATTCTTATCTTGTAGTAGATATCATGTGGATATCTCATGATGCAATTATTTGTTGCTCATCGCCATGACGATGAGATCATGGATGTAGTCATGATAGATTCTCTATCTTGGTTGAGAGGGAGTCTCAGCCTCCTTGATGTACTTGATTTGATTACCCACCTCTTGCGGGCAATGCAAGGTGGATGTTGTATCTTGGATCTACTTTGAAAGAAGATATGTTTGACCACCCTCTACGGGCAATGTAAGGTGGTGTTGTAATTAAAGTCCACTCTCTGCGGGCAATGTACAGTGGCAAAAGTTTTGATCATTCTCTGTGGGCAATGCAAGGTGATCCTCTTGAGGCTTGTCCTCTCCCACCCTCTACGAGTAGGTATGGTGGGTATGTTTGACCATCCACATTGAATCAGTCCTCCACATTTGATTTGCTTCGTGGATCGGGGATCCTCAGCAAATCCACTACTATGTTATTGTGAGTCAATTTGAGAAGCAATAATTATTTGGATTTGAATGCTGGGTTTTTCCTCCTAGAGGTTTCCCAAGGTAAATTGTGTTGTCTCTTATTCTGATTTGTTTAAATTCACTGTTCTGATTTAGTTTAGATCTGATTACTTAAAATTTAACACTACATCTACCAGCAACTTTGCCAAATTTCTTCCTACGTTGAGAAAATATGTGCCCTAGGATTGCAGATCTTTATTTCTCACCGGTTTTTAATAATTTTGTCCATAAAAAAATTCTGATGGGTTTATAATTTTGTCCCTTAAAACATTATTGTAGGTATTGCATAATTTTTTCCTTAATAAATTACTGTAACGTGTTCCTGATTTAGGGTTTTTACCATTTTCCCGAAAAAAATGATGCTTTGTAGACTTTTGTTTTAGGGTTTCATCAATTTTTTCCACAAAATCGGGGCTTCTTGCAATATGTTTTGAGTTGTAGTGCTCATCTGCAAAAGTTCTTGGCAAATCGTGGTATCTTGCAGTTTGTTTTGGGGCGTAGTGCTAATATGCAAAATTGTGGTTTCAGTTTCATCTGTGTCTCAAGCTATAGGGAGTTGATAACTTTGTTTACCAACATCAGGTTGGCAAGTTTTTGGTATCTTGGTCATTTGCAGAAGTTTTGCAGAATCAGGGAGGGTCTTAGCAGCAGGCTCATTCTGCAGATCATTCTGACAAGATGGGGACAGCCTTCTCTATGCATCCATGACCAAAAGAGGTCAGCCTTCTCTGCATTTGTGACCAAAAGACCTACAGATTGCCTTTTTTAGGGTAGTTAGAACAATGACCATTAAGGGAGGGTATTAAAATAATGTAATGTTTCTTTAATGGTCATCTTAGTCGTCTTAGGTAGTTTCTGTTTTTGTCTTTAGTTCACAAGTGTTTCTTTTAGAAACATAGTCTTTGTAAATCTATATAAGGAGCTTTCCTCTCCTTTGTTTAATATAACTTTGATTTATCATAACAACTTTGATTAAAAAATAGGGCAATATTCCATCGGGGACATTACAAAAACCTACCGCAATACAAAGATTTCAATAAAATTTAAGAGATTCAACTCATAAAACAAAAATACCAAATAAAACTTAAAACATTTCAATAGCAATTTGAAACAAAATAGGCATACTAAATTCTATTGAATAATGCTCAATTTAAATCAGATAACTAAAGATTGAAGCAAATTTTTTTGGCAAGAACAAGAAAGGACAAAAGGAACAAATGCAAGTAGGACGATGCATGGGAGTGGCATGATGGAGAATGATTCTTTAGAAGAAGAAACCCTAGCACAAGAATCAATCAAAGATGGGGAGTCAATGATCATAGAAGATGGGGAAAGGATTTCAATTTAGATAGGTCTAACTAGTGGTAACCATTGTTCAAATCAAAACAAACATGTGAGCAGCTTAGCATGAGGAGCACCTTTGGAAAAATTGACCGAACCAAGGATGAATTGCAAAGAATGTGTACTTTAGAATAGAGGAAGACAGGGAAACAACTCCTAGAACAAATATGGTAAGGAGAATCAAGGGGGTCAACATCACATTAGGAGATTTATCCCTCAAAGAAGTTATGGAAACATTAAATATCAAAGCCTAGTCAAATAGAAGGATAACCCAAAAGACAACAATAACAAGCCAATGATGATAGGGGCCAACAACATTACAAAAGGGGAAAGAAACAAGGGGCCTGCATAGCCCTCCTATTCTTCCAAACCAAATGAAACTGAGATTTGTTGAGACAACATAACTCTTGAAGCGAAGACTTAACACTACAAGAAAAAATCTCTAGTACAAAAATCTTGGAAGTTTAGTCCAACTAAGGAGAAGTTTAGTCCAACTAATAGACTTATTTACCATTTGATAGTGGAGCAACAATTTCTTGACAAAGGTAAGTCATCCTCTCCTTTATTTACTTTTTTCAAGTTTTTTTTTTCAAAGTTTAAAGTAAGAAATGTCTTCTTTATTTTAATCATTTTTCTGTTTAAAGCTTTATTAAATCGCACAAAACCAACATGAGCAGTAGTGAGAATGATATTAGTGACAATGAAGTGGAAGAAATTCAAACAAATGCAAGAGTTTCAACCTTAACAGAGGGCGAAAGTGTTGGGGATGGGGATGGACAGCTATTGAATCCATTTAAGTGCCCTTTAGAAGTCTTGAAAAAATATGCATAGGACTCTTTTAACAAAAAAGAACTTCTCCAACTTGTGATAGTTATATATACCAAAAGTAAAAATTCGAAGGGAAGAGGGTGTGGTTGTGTCACATTTGAATGACAAGTTTTAGAGGGAGCTACACAAGGGTACAGTCTCATTTCTTGGGTAACACGTGTTAGAGTTTGTCCAGATATTAAGGAGGATGAGAAGTTAGAATCGGATAGATTGAACATGGAGGCGGAAATGAGGTCTCAAGGTGTTGTAATACCGACACGTTCTTTTACAAGTTGCCAATCATCTACACTTATGACATCCATGGTTGTTGAGTCCTAGTGATATTGCCACAAGAGGAAAGAGGAAGATTAGTGGTAGTGAGAGGCCAAGGAAAGTTGAAAGTATGTCTAACGCATAGGCACCGAATGCAACAATGTCTTCCATTGCCCTAGAAATCCCAAATAAGGTAAGGATTATATTTAGGAATGTAAATTGTCAACTTTATATCTTGATTTAGAGCCTGCTACTAGGTTAGTTATCATTATGAAAGATGAATAAACAAATAATCCAACAATGTTATAAATAGAATTATAATCATCATTATAATTTACATACTATATATGTGGGATTCCCTTGAGGCTTTTCCCAACAACCCATCCAAAAAATGGAGCACCGTGGGAGATCATATAAGGCACCTTGAGTCTACCCATCAAGCCTGGGAGCACACAATGACACCCGCCATTTGGCCTCTCAGCCCGACTCGGGGTTACTCTACTTGAATGGAACCTTGTGATACTTGCATCCCTCATATGTACATTCTCCCCTCCATAATGGGACGGCAGATTGGATGAAAGCTTGGAAGGAATCATTATCATGCTTAATTATGCATATATGTAACAGAAGCAATATGTTACCTGCATACTTTCCTGCTTCCTATCAAATGGAAGACAAGACAAAGAGTCTGCAAAATCAGACTTACAAGTATTTGCATCCATACAAAATGCTTGAGCAGTATGTGTTAGTTCTATTAAATGTGAGACTGTAAATCTCCTATCTGATCAAATGCTTATTTTCTCTATTTCGATCTTGTCATGGATCCCCATTTCTTATTCCATTTATATGTTCATATCTAGTTTAAGGAGAAATGTTGCTTTGAAAAGAGGTAACCCTTTGAATGATCATGTCTCCTGACCACCGCCCTTTCCTATCCTTTATTAATGACTGCTTTGCACTTACTAATCCCTGCCTTAACTAATAAACCTTATACTTTTATTTATTGGTTGTCTTGGTTTTATAAAGAATTGTTGTCTTGATTTGTATTTAGTCACTGCTATTTTATTAACTTAATAACCTAAGTTTAACTGGAAAAAGGTTGTGATCTGATTCTTAAATAAGGCTTCGATCTCCTATTTTGGCAGGGGCATAACAGCCTACAGTCAACGTACAATGCCTATTGTTATGTTTGATAATATTGGTTATCCACCAATGTAATAATTGTCATCAATGTATTAATTGCTCGTTGGTTGTCATTCTCAAAGTAGTTGTAAGCGTCGGTTGGTTGACGGTTGTGTCTCTCTTGGCAACCGTCGGGTCCTTTAAATATGTTGTGTACCGCCAAGCACGGGAATAGTGTATAGTCGGATGAATTGTAATCCTTGGCCAACCATCTTTGGTCTTCTTTGTAATGAACTCATGAGCTAATAAAGATATATATTACTCCTATATCTGGTACACAATGTCGTCTGTATTATTATTTCATGTATGTGATTTACCAGGTATAGCAGTAAACATTTGGCGTCTTGCCTTAAAATAAATTGGGTCAGCATTGCGTGATTCATGCCCTTAAATCCCATCAGAGGCGAGAAGAGGCCAAAGGTGGTCAAGACCAAGTGACCAGGTGATCATTAAGAATTGTAGAACAAAGAGAACAAAGATTACGAGAAAAATTTGACGAAACATACCTTGCCGACCAAGCAAGACAACCATCTGTACAGACGACGACGTTGGACAAGGAGTACGAAGGAGATCATGAACTAACAGACATACTCCGCCACATTGAGAATCTTTCCATCTCCAGGAAACCTAGAATTGGAGGATCGGAGTTGGAGACCCCCTGACGGAGGGAGTACAAGAATAGGTTAGAGCTTGAAAGTACCCAAGGTGTTGGGGACACTGGAGGCGGATGTGAATAGGATAGGCACGTGGCCGAGAGTGCAAGAAAAGCACAAGAATGTAGCGGTCAGAACAATCCACCCAAGTCCAACACACAAGGGAGCAAACATGTGAAAAAGATGGTGACTCCTCTAACAAGTTTGAATGTGGTTTGGCAGAAACTGCCGAAGTTCATGGGAAACGGGTCGATATACCCTACGAGGCACTGAAAGATATGCGAGACTATCTGGGTAGAAAACAGTCAGGTTGACAAGGACTATTGGCTGATAGCGTTTCCAGCCAGCAACGCTATGGGGTACAACTATCAACTAGTTCACAGGACTAGATACTTCATCCATAGCCTTGTGGGACACGCTTAGGAGGGCATTCGAGGCCGAGTTTAAATTGCTACGAGATGACAATGAGATTGTCGTCGAAATTTATAATCCCAAACAAGGGAAGAATGAGAGTGTACAAGCTTACAATCGTAGGCTCAAGGAATTGTTGGGCGAGCTGGAGAATCAGCTAGCCGACGAGTTGAAGAAGAGGTGGTTCATTGAAGGGTTGATTCCCTCCTTGCCCAAGAAAATGAAAGGGGTGCCTCCACCCTCATACGTCGCTGCCTACGATCGAGTGATAGACATCAAGAGTGAAAACAAGACATCCTCCTAAGGGAAGAGGAAGACGCATGATGATGATAGCACCGAGGGTAGTAGCGACGATGAATCAAAAACGGTCTAGGCCCTACGAGGAGACATAATGAGAATGATGAAAGAATTAAAGGTCGAGAAAGGAACCAATAAAGAAAGTATAGAACTATGGTGTACAATGTGCAAAATTAAAGGGCACACAAAAGGTAATCGTCCTAAAATGATGTTTTGTGAGATTTTCTAGGTGATAGGTCATTCAATAAAGAGTGTCCACATAATTTGAAGACTAGCAGCATGCATGTACTCTTCACATAGGGAGAGCCTACTGCATTGAAACAACAAAATGGATTGCCAAGCGGTTATGGAAATCAACGACGGAATCAAATACAATATGACTTGAGAGGAAACCCTATCATACAATGCCAACAACGTAGCAAGTGGGGTTGCTTCGCGCGCAACTGCCAGAGCAGTCAAAACAACAAGAGTTTACTATGCAAGTGGTGTGGTCCGAGGAACCATGAAGGAACCAACTGCCCAAAACAAAATGCAGTAAATATGCTAGATATAAAAACACGGAGAAGGAAGTACCTAGTGATCACCAGACTTCAGACCAAGAAGGTAGCAAACCCCAACCCCCGTATGGAGGAGAGACTTCGGGAAGCCAAGGCTAAGAACGAGCGATGGAGGAGAAGAGATGAGCCTCGCATGATGTTGCCAATACTCCGTTGCGATCGGAGTTTGAGAATGATGAAAGAATTAAAGATCGAGAAAGGAACCAATAAAGAAAGTATAGAACTATGGTGTACAATGTGCAAAATTAAAGGGCACACGAAAGGTAATCGTCCTAAAATGATGTTTTGTGAGATTTTCTAGGTGATAGGTCATTCAATAAAGGAGTGTCCATATAATTTGAAGACTAGAAGCATGCAAGTACTCTTCACATAGGGAGAGCCTACTGCATCGAAACAACAAAATGGATTGCCAAGCGGTTATGGAAATCAACGACGGAATCAAATACAGTATGACTTGAGAGGAAACCCTATCATACAATGCCGACAATCTAGCAAGTGCGGTCGCTTCGCGCGCAACTGTCAGAGCGGTCAGAACAACAAGAGTTTACTATGCAAGCGGTATGGTCCGAGGGACCATGAAGGAACCGACTGCCCAAAGCAAAATGGAGTAAATATGCTAGATATATAAACACGGAGAAAGAAGTCCTATGAAAGATCCCAAGAAGATCCTTTCACTGAACTTCTGTAAATTTTAATTTAAAATAATAGGTTTTCCTGTGTTTTTCTTATGGTCTTTCAGAATTAGACAGAAGTTGCAAAAGGATTGTTTCTTTCTTGTTTTGAAGTGTAAATTTCCAAGATATAAGTGAAGCAGTAAATAACAACAGCAGCAAATAAGAAATAAGCTGAGACAGCGTGCAATAATATAATATTCAATCAACCAGAATGGCTGCAAATCGTACCAGGCAAGATGTGCATTCAGTATATCAACAAAGGTTGTTTACAATGAAGAATGATGACGCCTAGCTGCTGAAATAACCAGCCACGCACCAAAGGCAGAATTTGCTGTTGTAAACCAAATAATAAACCAAGTGACAGCTGACAGGTAGCCGTACGGCTGCAGAAGTCACGCCAAGGCAGTCTGAATACCTCACGTGCAAAATGGACTCCCAACGTCCACTGCCAGAGTACTTCCACGCTGAATTCAACACTCTATGTCAACTCTGAAAATAATACTGTAGAATAATGTTGAAACCATCTATTGGGGTTTGCGTCCCAATAGCAAGACTCTGGGGTTTGCGTCCCAGTTCTCC
>MU223722.1:284865-314144 GCA_018584345.1 Thuja plicata | reverse complement strand
AGCTGAATATGTCACCTGCCTATGACTGATGTCGGTCAACCTGGAATAACTAGCAGTCTCATCCCTAAAATCTAGGGATGCTCCTAGAAACTAGGAAACACACCCAAATCTCCTGAAACTGAAACCAGGGGATGACCTTATAGAACCTCAAATCTGGAAGCTGACACCACCTCCTAAAAAGTAGGAATTCCCCTCTTAAAAAGTAGGAATTGCCTCCTAAAATCAAGGAACTGCACTGCAACACTATATTTACCACCATGTCACCTATACAGACTGATGCCGAACGAGATGGGTCAACTGGCAGTCCCATCCCTAAAATCTAGGGATGCTCCTAGAAACTAGGGAACACACCCTGTCATCCTGAAACTGAATCCATGGAATGGTCCAGTGGGACCTCACATCTGGAAACTGCCACATCCTCCTAAAAAGTAGGGATATCCCCTAAAATCTAGGAACTGCTCCAAACTGGCTCCAAACTGCTTGTAAGGCCAAAATCCAGTCACTATATGCACTGAATGAGTCCCTATCCATCTCCGCTAGCCTTCGAGACTCCAATGATAAGCCAACTCCTCTGTCTTTGATGTCCACTCTAGAAAGGGGACATGACATACTAGCGATCACCAGACTTCAGACCAAGAAGGTAGCAAACCCCAACCCCCGTATGGAGGAGAGACTTCGGGAAGCCAAGGCAAACATTGAACGAGTGATGGAGGAGAAGAGATGAGCCTCGCATGATGTTGCCAATACTCCGTTGCGATCGAAGTTTGAGAAAGCTATCATGAGATAGACCTGTGCAGGTATCCAACCTTCTGTAGACTATGCCACATTTAAAAATGGCCATTACAAACGTAGTTGGTAATGACACAATTGGCTAGGACCATGGCAAGCCGACAGAAGAGCCAGCAGACAATCTGGCCACTGACTCGATGTTGTTGATGGTAGGCATTAAGAGGAAGTCGGCTATCGTCGAGATGGAGATAATGGGACGAAAGCTGACAACCACCATCGTCAACGGAGGATCTGGCGTGCACGTACTACCGGAGAAGATATGGAAGGTGCTCGGCAAGCCAACACTCTGGCCACCAACCTTCCAATTGGTGGGTGTCGACCAACACTTCATTAAACCACTTGGGACGTTGATGGCATAGATTGTCACCATTGGCATTCAATATTTCTTCTTGGACTTTGTTGTCATTCTGTTGGAAAAGAAGGCATATGACGCCCTCCTCGGAAGGGGTTGGCTAATCACAGCAAAAGAAAACAACAATTGGAAGAAGAACACACTCTCCATCGAGAGTGACAAGAGGAAGTATGTCATTGAATTGTGGAGCCAGATGGTGAGCGAGGAGTTGCATCGGACTCAGAGACTGAGGGTAGAGAGTTTGGGATGGAGGAAGGAAGGACAATGGAACCCAATGATGAAGGGGTGTTGGAGCTTGGAAGCTTCTCGGAGGATGAGACAAGCTCGCTCAACAAACTATTCCATTGGCAAATGGATGACTATGAGGTATTCCCCTCAACATGAAATTTCCTTGAAGCCACAACTCTCTGTAAAGAGAAATCGATGAAATGGATGATACATCTAACAGTACTGAGATAGAAAATGGAGGGAAAAATGAAAACGGAACAAAGGCGAAAAAGAGCAAAGTTAATAGCAAGTGTCCGTACACATAAGTGTCGGAAGTAGACAAAGCAGTATAGTACGAGCTTGAAACCAAGCCAAACAGACACAAAGTGCAAGGAAAGGTACCGTACAGGGTTCACACCATATGCAATTTGCAAACCATTGAGGACTTGTATGGAGAGAAGACCGTGCGCACGAAGGAGGGGATAGTTCCATAAAAGTGTGTAGAAGTTGCATGTATGACATAAAAGAGTGCCGAACACAGCAAATAGAACCGTATGGCGAGGACAGAAGTGCAGAAACCGTACGTGGCTCGAGTAATTGTCGTATGGTAAGCAGCCCATACGGCAAGGATTGTGCACAGAATGAAAACAGGGTGTTTTTGTACGTGCCAGGTAATGAGCAATATGAGAGGCAAGAGCTAAAAGCTAGAACCATACGAGGTTTAAAAACCTGCCATGCGAAAGGCAATCCGTACGCAGTGACATCACGTCCGTTCAAAGTAGAAATTGAGAGACCATATGGGGTGTACGAGGGAGAGAATTCCAAAAGTAACAAAGACAAATCGTATGCTTGTCCCGTACGTTGTTGGAGAAACCACATCCTACAAGTGAGGAGGTCGTATGAGAGATTTGAAACCATATGGAACAAGTCCATACACGTGAGGCCATACGAGAGATTTGAAACTGTATGGAACAAGTTTGTAAGCAAGTTGCAGACAAGGCGGACATGTCGTAAGGGAAGAAATCCATATAGGAACTAGACCGTACGCTGGTATAGACAAGAGTTGTATGGTACAAAAAGTCATTCCTATAGGGAAGAAGAGAGGGTATCATATAAGTCGTATGGGGTAAGAAGCCATTCGTACGAGGAAGAAGAGTGTTGTACAAGCATGGAAAAAGGCATTTTGAGACATCATACAGAGAAAATAAAATACAATAGCACGTGAGAAAAATTTGCAAGCCATACATGAAGGTGGCACATGGGTTGTATGGGATAGACCCTACCAAACAACACGTGATAACAATTTCTGGGTCATCTCAGTGCCATCCTTCCATACGAAAGAAACAACACGTTGGCTTTCAATGCCCTTAACCCCACTGGGAGCATTGCCCCAGACCCCCATTTGATTTTTAAAGTACACTACAATATTGTGTTTGCATAGTACAAGTCATTAGTCTTCCCGAATATTACTTGATGTATACTTGTCGTCTGCAAGAAACAACGCGTTGGCTTTCAATGCCCTTGACCCCACTGGGAGCATTGCCCCAGACCCCCATTTGATTTTTAAAGTACACTACAATATTGTGTTTGCACAATACAAGTCATTAGTCTTCCCGAATATTACTTGATGTATACTTGTCGTCTGCAAGACGACTTTTCTTTTGGGGGGGGATGATGTAGTCGGCTTACAATGCCTATTGTTATGTTTGATAATATTGGGTACCTGTCAATGTATTAATTGTCCATCAATTATCACTCTCACGGTAGTTGTAAGCATCAGTTGGTTGACAGTTATGCCTCTCTTGGCAACCGTCGGGTCCTTTAAATATGTTGTGTATTGCCAAGGGAGTAGTGTATAGTCTGATGAATTGTAATCCTTGGTCGACCATCTCTAGTCTTCTTCTCTGTAATGAATTCATGAGCTAATAAAGATATATTTTACTCCTATATATGGTACGCACTGCCATCTAAAATATTATTTCATGTATCTGATTTATCGGGTATACCAGTAAACATAGTCGACCCTTTGCAAGACTACTTGTCTTCAAGCAATGATCATGGAGAGAGTGTTCAAGATGATCTTAAAACAAAAATATCTTGGTCTTTGCAACTTCTATCTTTGCATTTTATAGAAATCTATCACACAATTCACTTCCACTATGCTACTTTGATATTATTTCATGTTGCAAATTTGACCCAGGATAGGTTTTTGTCCATAATCAAGGCATTGGAAATTGGAAAAGTTTAAAACCCTAAGACAAGTTTTCTCACATCCTTAAAAAGGAACTAAGGAAAATTAATCCAAGAATCAATTTCTCTTTTGACATCACTCGATTTTACAAAGGATCGATTTGGTTGAAAGCATGGATATCTCGGTGTTAAGGTAAGGGTGACTTGGCACATATTAAGATGAGGATTAGAAGCATGACACACATCTATGGTCTTAGATGTTATTTGCTAGAAAGGTTTAGCGATGATTTGAAGTTGAACTATTACTTTTTATTTGGCTAACAAGCATATACGCTTTGTGGATTCTTCACAAGACTGCTCATACTCCCTCTAATCTTGCTCATGTATCTCTCTTTGATTCTGCTCATACTTTTATTCCACATACACTCTTTTGATTTCTTCATTTTTCCTTGAATGTATATATAATATATACTTCATTTAAAATTCGCTCCTAATTTGCCTTCTTTACATCAAATCAATGTTGGTGTATTAATGTGATATTCTTTATTCAACACACATCTTTCACTTTCTTATTATGAGCATCTTATATCTTTTTAAGAGAAACATTTTCTTTTAGAGTCATTGCCTTTCACAACTACTAGTCACAACCTTAATGTTGCAACTTTTCAATAAACAAATTATTTATTATTAGTAACTACACCTCCTTGCTTGCTTTGTCACAAAACAAATCGGTTCCTTTGTAAATTGCCAACTTTCTTGAAAGTTTCCTTTGAATCGGTTTTTACCAAGAGTTACTTTAGATCATTACTAAACACCAAGAAAATAATTCATGAAGTCGCACTTCTCAATATCCTTAATCGCACCCTTCATGAAGTCACACCCTTCAATATCCTTAATAGCACCTCATACAATTGCACCCTTTATTACTGTCTGATATAAACTCCTCGTGATGAAACATTGCCTTAGTAATCACTTCTCTTTTGAACAAATCACTACCTTTTCATATTTTATTAATTAATACCAATGATTAATATAAAATTGTTATGTTTTGATATATATAATCGGAGCTCCTTTTCAGAAATTAATTGAGTCACTTACATCTCTATCCTTCACTTAGGTGAGTATCATTATATAGATATATGCCTTTGTTTTGGTATGTAATAATGAAGGTCAATCATTATAATATCAAAATTGTTTTGCATAAAGAAGGGTGATCTTTATAACCTATCTGCTCCTTATTATATTGGTTCCCTTCTAATCATGAATTCCCTCCACTTTGATATGTCCCCATCAAATACAATTGATGCACACTCAATATGCCATTCACTGCATATAATTTAAATGCTGCTTCTTATTTCTCCAATCGCTGCTTGTGATTTGTTATCGACATGCATATACCCCACTACGGATTGAGGGAGATAATTGTTATAGTGAGTTTAGTTATCTATTCATGCACCTAGATAGATGAAATCTGTTGTTAATATTGGAGATAAGAAGGTCTGGATTAATTACTGCAAGTTACTAGCACTTTTTGTCATTGATATCAAGTCTGAAGATTGAAATAACAAAACACAAACAATTCAAATGAATAATACACTTGTTCAGATCTGTATCGGCATATTCTGATTAGTTTGTATTGAATGCATCTTAGATCTTCGAAAAGTTTGATTCAAGTAACATGATCTGCAATTCAGACAATATCTGTTTAAATCGGATCTGCAAGTACAAGTGAATCTACATACATATCAATGGAAGTCTGCAATACAGAAAGATGAAATGTGTTTTCTTACTTTGATAGAAATCTGGAATGTCACTTTGTATCTTAGATCGATCATATATTATGTCTCAGAACGTATAGAACATATTGAACTTTATTGCAGAATTGTTGATCTTGTTTTTATGTATTCAAAGGACAGAGTTGGTTTTCATAAACTCCTCCTTTGCTATCGAAGATATGTATTTACATACTTCTTTAATGTCATCATCTATAAACTTGTCAGTTCAAGTAGTTGTCATTTATATGGTGTCTTCTTACAGCGGTTAGCAGTTGGGAGTTGAAACTGCCCAACCATTGTTAACTGCTTGCAGTTAAAACTCCTCACTATGTTGCCGATAGATAGAGGGGATGTGGGGTGTTCTATTTAATCTTTGCTCGAATTCAATGGGAGATAGAGTTTTCTGTGAAAGTTGAGTGTTGAGCATCAAACGCAGTGAATAAAATATCAGTTCTGAGATGTGTGTTTTCTCATTATTGATGTAAACTTTTGTAAAGAAGTTTGAACCAGTATGAATCAGAAGTGTGAAGATTTTTTAATGAAGAATTGGCTGTGAAGAAGAATGTTTGCAGAGATCTATTCTGTGATCAAAAGTGTGAAGATTTTTATAAAGAATTTGATTAGAAGGGTTTAATCTGTGAGAGGAGTGTTTGCAGAGTTCAGGTATAACAGTTATTTTTTAAAGTCTATTCTCTGTTGAAAAGAGCTTGAAAGGTGTTGATAACTTTTAAAAGAATTCAGCTTTTTTTTTTTCAGTTAACAGCAATTAGTTTGAGAAGATTACTTGCAGATTTATATTATCAAAAGGCACAAAACTATACAGTATATTTGGAGATTGGAAATATTCAGATTGTAACTTTTGGTTTACATATCTCTGATATTGTTAAGTGCAAATCTTTTGAAGCTAAAGTCAACTGTAATTTGTAATTGTGACTGATGCCGGGTTGGTGCTCAAGCTGTTGAGTGGGTGCTCATATTTGAAAGAGTTGGTGCTCTTATAAAAGGGGGTTTGTTGACTCCATTGGGTTGGTGCCCTTAGAACATTGTAATCAAGATTTTTGTGAGGCTGGATTAGGACAGTTGATCCTAGCAGCATTTCTCACCATGGTTTTTTCCATCCTGGGTTTCCACGTATTTTGTGTGCATTGGTCTCATTGTGTGATTGCATCTCTTTCTGATTTCAGTTTTAATTCTTTTCAATTTTCAGATTGAAAATTGAGAAAGTTTATCAAAAGTTTAAAATGATTAAGGATCAAAAGTTTATATCTTCTACCAAATCACCATCCCACTCTCTAGAAAATTTGTGTTCTACACAAGTTGCAATCTATTGAAGGATATTTTGTAGAGTAACATAAGTATTTACTATTTATGTGCATTGCAATCTGTGATGTCCTACAAATTGATAGGTTCTGATTCTTCATAGCGATGTTTGGTGACTAATGATAAATGATACCCCTAATTAATCTCATCTATACTAATTACAAAAGTAGTTAGCTTGAGTTTTATGACCATCTAGGGTCTCCAACATTTGTGATATGGCTTATTTTGATTTTATTTTCTCAATGTTCAGGCCTGTTCTATATATGAACATGTTAAACATATTATAAAGCCAAAAGTACCTAGGATTTTGATTTATCCTTTAAAAGGACTCTTGCTTGGGGATACTTTGATGAGGTGTGTTATGGTACACTTATCCCCTATATTTGGTGTTGGAGGTGTCATTTATCTGAATTCTGATAAGTTTATCAGATTCGGGTGGGTCTGGTACAGCATAAATTTTCCATAGTGTCTGATGTTATCAGATTTCTGAGAATGAATAAAGTATACCATCATTTTATCTTTACCTTTCAAGATGCCAGGATCAAAGCTCTAAATTTGAATGTAATGTCCCTGTTGTGAGGTTTTCAAACCATCGCCCCATTGCAAATGGGGACCCCCTCTTTTATCTCTAGCAGTAGGAGTGGTTGTCTTAGGTGATCTTAGGTGGTAACAATTTTCAAGTCTCCAAGTCAAGGAAGTGATTTTGAACAATTTTGGCCTGTTGGGAAGTCAAGTATGTCTGGGATGTAAGCGAAACTTGGGCTAAGCTAGTCAAGGAGATGGAGTTGAAACCAAGTGATTTGTGAGGAAATGAGCTAGAATCATTACAAAATCTTTGTTCTAGCTTCAATTTAACCTTAGAAAGTCACGATGGGTTGTAGGACGTAAGCTTGTTGAAGGCATGCTGAATCCTGAAATTTGGTTGTCTAGAATTTTTTGAAAACCTCCAAAATCTAGAATCTTTATTATTACTCCTATGAAGCTGAAACATATCTCAAACATCCTGACAATATTTATATAAATATAGCTTAAAGTATAAAAAAAGAAATATTCTTATACTTAAATGTTATATTTATATAAATCCTCCTGCCTCCTAAGCTAAAAAAATGACTAAGTATGGGGAGTTAACTTGCGAATTCAAGATCCTGGCACTAGGTCGGAATCCAACCATGTCCAAAGGATAAATCCTCGACTGCCCTTAATTTTCACCCTAACAAAATTTGAGTGAGAATTGGCACAACCCCCCCCCCCAAACTTGCATGGTCAGGAGAAAACAAGCAAAAATGAAGTTTTCATGATGTTTGAAGATTGAATTTTAAGTGAAAATCGTCTGCCCCCTACCTAGGATTTTATCCTCTCCATGTGAAATTTACGCCCTACCAAAATTAGGCAATTCAACACCCTTTTACGGAAATGATGAAAGTGGAGTGTTTGAGAGTGAAACCAAAGGGAAAGGAAGGGCAATTGATCAAGTTTTTGTAGGTTCTAAGGTGAAGCAATGTCCAAAATCCTTAGGTAGGCGCAGAATCCACCCTCTACCTAGGATTTTTATCCTCAAGGAGCTCATATTTCCACCCCATAAAACAAGGGTAGACTTAGCATCGCTTTGGGGTGCGGTGCGAATTGAATTTTTGAGAGGTTTAAGAGGCATGAGGTTGGATGATGAAGGAACGTAGGGGATGCAAATCAAGTTGAAAAGGTGAGGATGAGACTCAAAACCCTCTTGCAGTCCTAATTTCCGCCCAGCTAGTAAATGAAATCTTTGGCCCCCTTCAAATTCCACCCTTGAGGAGATGAAGTTCGATGGCTTGCCTTTGGTCACCAAGGGTATGAAAGAAAGAATGAGACATGAAAGGAATGGAGGAATAGGATGGAATGAAGTGAGGTAGTGTAATGTCCCCATTTTCATGAGCATCAGAGTTCGAGGGATTAGCTTATTATTCAACCCTTGTAGACCAGTATGGTGGATTAGAGGGTCAAGTTTGGGCATCAGGAGGTTTTCAGGTGGCAGTTGTCAGCCTTTACGACTCCAGAGGTCAGGGATGTTCAGGAATGCTCTTCGCTTGGGTCAAATTGGCGCACTCACTACTTATAGTAAGTGTCTATTTCAGGGTAGCTAGGATTTCTATCTTTGGCAGGGTGCCTGAACAGCTTAGTAGTAGTGTTGAGTTTGGTGGCGTGGACAGAGTTTACTTTTAGGGACTTACTATTTATAGTAAGTCAATTTCATGCAATTGGTATTTTGGGCAAGGCACTTGGATGTCTAACATTTGCAGTATACATGTGGATTTATCGTTGGTTCTTTGAGGAGAAGCATTTATAGCCTGTGTGCGCGATTATTTTATTATTAATAAAGTTGTACTTTATTAATAATATATTATAAAGAGTTATTATAAAAATAATAAAGTGCATGGGCTAAGTTATATAATTAAAGTGCCTTCAATGATCATTTTATAATTAATTCTTATGTTGGCGCCAAACTTTGAGAGTGGAGGAATTAAATATTATTATTTCCAATGTAATTACCAAGGATGTGCATTAAGTTATGAGAAGTGTATTTGTGAAGATACAAATCGATTTCTCTTGGAGAATTATAAAAAGCTAAGGCAAGAGAAAATGGATTCATTCTACTTGTGCATTTGCTTTTGATGAATTTGTTGAAGGAGGTTGAGACAAGGAATTCAATTTCAAACTTAGAGGATTGTGAATTCTACTAATTTCTCTTAGCACTTTGAGGTGTTTGAATGCCATTGAATTGTGTCAGGCGTTGGCTTCATCTAGAGGCCAAGATTGATTCAACTGGTTGCAGGAATTAGTGATCAGAAGCTTCATTTCATTTTAGAAATTGTTTGCCAGGCAAAAGGCCCTCATCTAATGCAGATCGCAGCCTATAGAGGCCTTCGTTTGTGATCATAAGTCAGCCGCTGGTTTTTAAAGAGGCGATCGGCTAAGAAGAGGAGACTTTGCGTCTAAAGGGGCACATTTATGGCAGTTTGGTGCTTCCTCGCAAAGCTACCCTTAGCGATCAAGAATATCCATTTTCAGAACTGCTGCATTCATTCTTGGATAATTTCTCATAGCTGTGTTCAGTTCCAGGTTTTTATTTTGCAATTAATATTTTTTTGAAATGCATTTTTTATGACCATTGTATATAATTGCAAATATTTGAATTGAAATAAAAATGAGATATTTGTGAATAGCTTGCAAGATCATTTGAATTTCATGCATTGGTATATGTTTTGGAATTGTAAAACCATTCAAATACAAACAAAGCAAACACATATACATCTAGAAATCAGAACTTTAGCATTGCATGCCAACCGTTTGATGAAATGTCAAAGGGACAAAAACTAAGCTTTTGGGGGTAGAACCAGCAGGGTTCTTACAGGTAGAGCGGAAAATGTTGAGGAAAATCAGATGAACAGGTGAAGTTTTATGGTAGTCCTTGAACATATCAGAATTCCGCCCCTCTATATCAAGGCTCACAAAAGGATCAACATACAGTGATTTTGTTTGGGAGTGTTAGACATTTTGAAAAACATTAACTCCTTTACCATGGTCGGCCTAAGGGGCTGAGAGACAATTAAATAAAATCATTTTCCATTGGCCAATCAGGACCATGTCGGCCTGCATTGAATTATGTGCCTCTTCAAGGGAGCTATCACCTATAAAAGGAGGGTGAATTGGATTCATTTTAACATCAATCAAGTGCTATTTTCTCTCTACAATAAGGCAGCGAACTACTCCTATTTGGCAGCAATTTTCCTTATGTTTTGAGGCTATCCAATTCTCATAAGGGCGGCGATTCTTTTTCAGCAATTTTGGGGCAGTAATTTCTCCTTCCGAAGGCATCAAACTACCTCTATAACTGGCAGCGAACCATCATAAGCAGAGTGAGTTCCTTTAGGGTGATGGCAGATATCTTGCTAAGCAATAAGGGCACCCTTTACCAACCATTTGGGGGCTCCAATTGGCAGTAAATTTTCAGCACATAAGGCAGTTTATTAACAGAAATCTGAGATAAGGGGGATGAGAAAAGTCAAATCTGGGTATGCTTTCATGTTGTAAGGCTTGTCAAGGGTCCAGATTTGCTAAAATTTGTTTCAGATTGCAAGAATAAGATTATTTTGTCAAAACTAGATTCAAAATTTGCAAGAGAATGAGGAATTTGGTTTTAAACTTGAAAGAACTCCATTTTGCTTAATGTCGATGTAATCTCTTCTCATTAAAAATTTAAGATTTCTTTTGTGTTGACTTGTCCTTTCATGAGCTTAATGTTTTTCCTCTTTTGTTTTGCAAGGTGGAACGTCCAAGAGGAGCCAGGGGATGTTCAAGACTGCAAGTGGTGAGATCAAGCTCAAACTCGAGATTTCAAGCAAGAAGGATGCTTGAAGGCTTCAAGTGAGAAGGAAAATCAACATCAAGGTTATCAAAATACAAATTCAAATCAAGATCGAGATAGGATTTGAGAAATCAAAATCTACAAATGGAAGAAATTTTTTATCAACTTGAATTTCCTCCGGAAATCCAAGTTTTCATTGAAGGAATCCAACCACTTGAAGAATTTCAAGAAGCATCAAAAGAGACATCAAGTTTACAAGTTCAAGATGCAAGTTCAAGTCATGACAATAAGAAGATTTTAAAATGAAGATGGAGAAGGATTTGAGAAGATGAAGCAATTTGGGAATATGCCATCATTATTGAAGGCTTGGCAATGTTGAGTATCAAGAGATAGTTTTCCTTCACCAAAAGATCGATCAAGTCTACAAAATAAGAATGTTGAGGTGGCACCTAGTTGTCTTCAATCAATCAGAAAATTCCAGTCACAAGTTCATTCAATCATATCAGGCCAAATGTACAATTTTCTCATTGGCTTCCAAGCGCATTGTAATTTTCTTATTGGCCCACAAGATGGTGCCTTCATGTAATTGGACGATAGCGTGGCAACCCTAACTAGGGTTTGTAGGGATAAATCTTGGCCCTTGATCTTGAATCGATCTTGGCCCTTCATTGTAATTGAACACCTATAAAAGGTCAAGGCTTTCTCATTTTTAACAATTAGTCAGCTAGGATTAGATTAGAGAGATAGGAGTAAAAGTAGGCTAGCCAAGGGAGAGACTTGATTAAATTGTTGCTATAATGCTATTAAAGTGATTGATGATTCATCGTTGGTCTTCATGGTGAATCACTTAATATTGCTTTGAAGTGTTGCATGGTTTCTTCAATCCTCACTTGGAGTAGATTTCATTTCATGTTGTTTAGAAGTAGCTTAGTTGAATGAAAGAAATTGTGGATGTTTACTTGCTTGACTCGAATATAAACTAGACCACTAGCCTCTTGCTGATGGTAGGAGCGCCTTGTGTGGTGAGCTAGTGATTGCACTTAACTTCAATTGATATTCAATCTTTAATTTGCATCCATTGATGGGATTGAAGAGGAGATATTGATTTGAAAACCATTTGAGTATTCCTTAGAAGCTTGCACTAGGTGGGAGGAATCGCTAATAAAGCTGCACCTAGTAGAGTTCAAGTCATCCATACTTTCTTGCATTCATAGTTAGAAGTCGAAGTAGAAGTAAAGTTAAGTTCAAGTTGAGAAGTTCAAGAGTTGAAAATCAAAAAACATATTTTCATTGCACATTGTGAAACTAAATCTTTAGAAGTGCAAGCAGTTGATATCCATTGAATGAATAGCGCCAGTCCCCTAAGTGATTACTAGCAAATCACATTATTTCACAAAGCGAGTATCCATAGTTGAAGGGAACCTTGAAGTCATTTCATGATCTTACTTTGCAAGTTAAGCATGAGAAGTGACCTTATTCAAGAGAGAGTTGAATATTTAGTGTTTCACCTTGAAACATTGAGTGTTTGATTCTGCATGTTGTAGTGGAACAAAACTCACATCAACAGTCCCCTATTGGGGCTTTACTCGAACTTGCTCTAGAAATCCCAAATAAGGTATGGATTACATTTAAGAATGTACTTTATATCTTGATTTAGAGCTTGCAACCAGGTTAGTTATCATTATGAAAAATGAATAAACACATAATCCAACAATATTATAAATAGAATTTTAGTCATCATTATAATTTACATACTGTAAATGTGGAATTCCCTTAAGGCTTTTCCCAACAACCCATCCACATTATGGAACACCATGGGAGATTATACAAGGCACCTTGAGACTATTATCAAGCCCAGGAGCATGGAATGACACCCGTCAATCGGCCTCCCAGCCCCACTCAGGGTTACTATACTTGAATGGAACCTTGTGCTACTTGCATCCCTCATATGTACATTCCCCCTCCTATAATGTGCCCAACTTTGAGCTTACATTGCTAGTACTTCTTCAATTTTGTGAAGTCTCTAAAAGAGACAAAATTGCAAAATGAATCAAAATATCATTATTGGAAGACATCAAAATGAAGGCTGGATATGATAACATTCTCATCAACATCCCTGTCAGACAAAAGAAGACCAGAATTGCCAGCGGTAATAACAAATATCGACAAATGACATATCGTGAACAATATATAAGGAATATTTCAGAACGACAACCTACAATGATAAGACAGCAATATGAAGACAGCATCATCGAACCACGTGAAAGCAATCAACATTAATAATGATGTTTGTGACTATTTATAGAGTCAGCGATTAAGGAAGGAAAATCACAAAGAAATAACAACTTGTTTAAGAAATACAATCTACCAAGGTACCAGTGCAATATTAAAGGATTGAGACTACAAACAGCTACCAAAGATTATAGTGGCTATTAACATGGAGATAGAGCAATAACAAACAAACAATATCCGGGAAGAATAGACAAGGATTGGAAGGAGCAAATACGAAACCCGACTAATACTACAGAGATTATTCTAGATTAAAGTAACTAATCCAAATGATTAGTCACCAACTTGGAAATCAACACAAGCTTGGAGTGATTACATTGGAAATCATCCGCTACCCTGTTTCTCACTTCGTGAACAAAGGTTACTCTGTTGCGGTCTCTGAAACAGTGATTCAAATCCACAACCACTGGGTATTAATAATTGAATAAGATTAATATCTGTGGGCTATCTAACAAAAATATGCAGGATAAATGTTATCTTCATCAATGTCTATGTCTGCTGCAAACGAAAATTACCTATGATCTCTCTTGAAGAGAGGATTACTTTCAATCTTCCAATCGTCTCATGAAGAATAATTATATTGAATACCACTCAACAAGGCAGAGATAATATGTCGCCGCCAAGGAAGGATCAGGATGACTAAATAATGTAGATAACTATTATAACAATTAAGGTAGACAAGTATCAGCAAACAAAGGTTAATGTTAAGCATCGCTCACTCATCGATGTCTCCAAAAGTCATGAAGACACACGATTCCTCTAACTAATTGATTAAGTATAAGCTGGTGCAATTAGTATCCAAAGGATCAGATGCCGATTATGAGGGCGATGCTTAATAAAATCTAATCTTTGTTATGAAGAGATAGAAATAGAAGGGAGGTGACTAATCGAAGCTCAAGGGTTGCCAGCTTTTGGGATTTAAGAGATATAGGAGCAAGTCTCAAGAACATTCAGGAAGGATCATCAGACATTTGTTCTTTTATACATATCCAGTATTGGATCTGCTCTTCTGAGCACATTGCCTCTTGGCAAATCAGTGGCATACATTATCAAGATTATAAATCAGACACAATCATCATATTGCACATTTATCAAGATCAGATTAGGAACAGCAATACTATCGCTGTAAGCAATAATTGAAGACATTGCAGGCACTTAAAGTGTAAATCAGATATAGCAGTCATTATTGAAGTTGCAAGATTATAGATACAAATCAGAAACAGAAACACATCACTGTTAAAGGAATATTTATACATTGCATATATTTAAATTGATAAATTAGACATAGCAATCAAATTGCTAAAAGCAATACCTATCAATTGCACAAGCATATCGCATATCAGACATTGCATCTATCATTATCACTATAAGTGATAAAGCAAATACATTCATAGCAAATTTAATAAATATATATCAGATATTGCTATACTTCCATATCAATTTTGCATAAATTCATACATATATAGCAGAAATAGCAATTGATATCACGTGTAACAACTTTACTTGGTTTTAATTGCAATTATTTGTTAAAGTAAGAAGTCAAAATAAGGTAATTATCCCAGCTTTCCCAGTTGGCCTAAAAGGGGACATTACACCTCCATAATGGGATGACAGATTGGATGAAAGCTTTAAAGGAATCTTTATCATGACTAATTATGCATGTATATATTAGAAGCAATATGTTATCTGCATACATTCTGTTGTCCTCGCCTTGCGAAAATCAGAGAACCAAATCTTGGTTTGTGTGCTCTAAGCATATTTTTCTATGCACAAAATTCTTGTGCTCGTAAATGTTTTCATCGTTTCATCACTCATCATTTAAAGTACATCATTTTTAGTCTTCATTTCATTAGTTTTCATTTTTTTAGAGTCACGTTTTCATAAGCATTTTTGTCATTATATTTTTGTCATTTAAAGGTCACTATTTCTGCTTTTGTTTTGAATAGTTTTTGTTAGTTTTAAGTCAAGTTTTTATTAAGTTTTAATTTAAGTTTTGTCATTTTCTTTTATAGGTTGGAGGCTTTTAACATCATTGCATATCCTATTACATGCAATATAATGTCTAAGGTGGACCAAAAGGTCCGAAATACATATGTAATCGGACATTTTTACTTGAATTACACTTAGCATTGCATTTATAACACATGTACTCAGGACTAGAAGTCTCAACCACGTGTTAGTTTATTAATGTTTAAAAGACCGCCGAACATTTCAAAGACCATAGAGCTTGTTAAGCTTTTATAGATTCTTCGCCTCGTCTTTTTATTTCATTTTGACTTTTGTTTTAAACATTTTCATTCTCTGCTGCATTCAGAAGCCCTTGAGTGAGCTCTCCATCTTAATCAAGTCATTGGATCAAAGGGTTTTTTGCGCATACTTTTCAAACATTGTCGATTTCCTTCGTTCCTCTACCGTTTTTGCATTTTTGAACCAAGTTATGGCTGCGTTTAGATATCTTTTCAGCTTCATCTATTCTCTTTCTTTCATTTTCAAGTAGTTTGTCATCATTTTAGGGTTTTGTTTCTTCTTTTGCTCTCTTTGTGATCGTGTTTTCTTTTAGGGCTTGTTAGGATTCAAGTTCCTTTGTCTGCATACATTTCTTTGTGATCATCGTTGATCTCAAAGGCTTGTTAAGCATTACTGGTTTACTTTTCAAAACCGTCATCCATTTTACAACGCATGAACATTTGATTGCTAATTGCAGTTCTATTCAAAATCATTTGGAAGAATAATACTCACCCAATTGCAAATTGAATGCCCTTAAATATATTCAATCTAAGGTTTGCAGTTTTAAGTCAGGGGTTCAAAGAACTCTTTTCACTCATTTTCATTAATATGTCACTGTGGTTATAGTTGCGGGCTTTGGAAATAGGAAACTGTGTTTTGAGTTTGCATTTTCCTTTTGTGATTTCCATGTATCTTCCCATTTTGTTTTAAAATCGGGAGTCTAAAAACCATGGCATTGCTTTGTCATCGGAGGTTTTGGGTTGGATTACATACGCGTCAATATGAAGTATGATTGTCGGAACTTAAAGCCTCAACGCCACTCTTCCTTACATTTGCAAACTTCATGTTTCAAAATACATTGATGTTAATGTGTTATCGGGAGTTTAAGTCCTAATAACACCCATAATTTGCATTAAAAGCCTTTCATTACATATGTAATTGGGGTTTTTTCCCTCAACTACACATATTATTAGATGCATTCCCAAACGTAATTTCAAGTGTGATTGTCATAAAGGGTCTCGATCTCATACATGAGAAATGAGCATGCATGTGCAAACGAGGTTTTTAACCCCGACTGCATATTGTCATTACATGCAATGGACAAATACAATCAGAACTAAAAGTCCCGATCGCAACCAAATGTATAATTCCCTTGTGTGCAATTGGGGTTTTAACCCTGATTACACATTGCATTACAACATTGCACTACAATTGTAAATGCAATCGGGACATTTTGTCCAGACTGCAAAATGTTTTATCCCATTTAATCTCATGTGCAATTGAGGTCAAATCCTCAATTTCACATGAAACCCTATGTTTTACTCTTGCAATCAGAACTTTTTGTTCTGATTACGTAAACAATAACACCTTGAACTACACTTCATCACTCATATGCAATGCATCCTAAAAACTCCAAAATTGTTTTTTTGGTCACTTTTAGTCGTTTTTTCTTCTTTTTTGTGTCTTTTCATTTGTTGTTGAGATTTTTGTCTATTGTGTCAAGTTGTCGTCCACCCTTGGAAATTCTCGGAACCCATCACTACAACGCCATTAGGACTACTCACAATCACACTTTGGGCTTCATACATCAACTTCACAAAAAGATTTTCCCAAAGAGTTAGTATTACCCCATACAAGAAGATGAGGATGGTGTTTCAGTGATGTTCTTCTAATAGAGATGCAGACCTGTTGTAGCCTTTTATTATTGTGATCTTTGTTAGACCAATATGTTGTTGTTTCATCAAAGGCAATAGAATGCTTTCAAGACTAATTCCAAGCAAGTGGTAGCATATCAATAAGAGGGATCGTGATCAGTTTTCAATCATGGGTTAGAATTGAGATCAATGATTTATTGATTCCATCAAATGCAAAGGTCAAGACGTGATTTTCCATGCAGATGTTCTCACGGTTCACCCATATGCAGATTTCAAGATTCCAAGCACCGACAATCTAGCGACAGGAGGACCTCTTTGACAAAGGATGATGTAACAAGAGTGTGTCTTGTCAAGACACTTAGTTTAGTTTAAATTATGCATATGTAATTTAGTTTTGACAAATTACATATAAAGCTAAAAATTGCAATCGCATGTGACCACATTGCATGTTGAATTGCAAAATACAATTACATGTAATCACATTACACAGGACTGTAATGTTGAATAAGTCAACAATTAGTTAGGTGTCTCCGACCTTTTTCTCACAGTCTCTCTTCTATAAATATAAGAGGGCTCATTGTAAATAGGGATCTTTTGGGCAATGCAAGAAGACTCTGCCAGTTTGTATATGCACTCTAAGACTTTGAGCTTAGATGTAAATCAAATTGCTTTCAGACTTTGTGTTGATTCAAGGTGTTGTGTGACGACAATTTTAGGAGATTGATTGTGAGTGTTGTGCTATTGTTCGAGAGGGATTTAAATTCAATCTTGCAGACTTTGAGCTGCTAGTTGTGTTTAGAGTTGTAGTTAGGTTTTCAGGTTTGAACTTGTAGACTTTGAGTTGCTTATCACATTTGAAGCTAGTGTAGAACGCTCAAGTAAAGAGGTAACTTGCAGACTTTGTGCTGCATTTATTTTCTACGTTTGTGCATGTAAGGTGAAGTGTACGATGGAGACTTTGAGTTGCACATACGTTTCACTCTTGTTCCTGAATTCACATAAGAAGCCATGGAAAGACTTTGACCTTTCATGAGTTTCTAGGTTACATAAAACACTGGTATGTTGAGGATTAATCGTATGTATAATTTTCTATTTATCAAGATTATTGCTCCAACAAATACTTTGCAAGTGAATTATATCATTGATTAAAGATCGTGTTGCAATGGTAACATCTAATCTAAAACAAGAGAATAGGATAAATGTCCCGCCCCGATTTAGCTTAGTGTAAATAGAAGTTAAATGTTTTTTTGATTCAAGTAGCAATAAAAAGGGGAACCCTTCCCTTAGAAGTAGGAGAGACTGAGTCTCACACTGTGGCTGGAACCACTGTTTTGCAATTGATCCCAAAATAGTCGGTTGCAAAATATCCACCCAACACATTCCTACTTCCTATCAAATGGAAGACAAGATAACAAGTCCGAAAAATCAGAGTTACATGTATTTGCATCATACCAAATGCTTGAGCAGTATATAAATTTTCTATCATAGTTCTTTTAAATGTGAAACTATAAATCTCCTATCTGATCGAATGCTTTTGTTCTCTACTTCGATGTTGTTATATCTCCATATCTAGTTCAAGGAGACATGTCTCTTTGAAAAGAGGTATCCCTTAAAATGATCATGTCTCTTGATCCCCGCCCTTTGCTATCCTTTATTAATGGCTGCTTTATACTTACTAAGCCCTGCCTTAACTAATAAACATTTAACTTTTATTTATTGGTTGTCTTCGTTTTATATAGAATTGCCATCTTAATTTATATTTAGTCGCTGCTATTAATATTTTATTAACTCAATAACCTAAGTTTACCTGGAAAAAGGCTGCGATCTGATCTTAAATAAGGCTTTGATCTCCTACTTTGGCTGGGGCATGACACATTAAAAATGGGGATCAAAACAAGGGCCCCACAAGCGCTCCTATTATCCCAAAGCAGATGAAATTGAGATTTGTTGAGACAACACAACTCTCAAAGCAAAGACTTTAACATTGCAACAAAAAATTTCTGGTTGAAAAATCTTGAAAATTTAATCTAACTAGGGAGAAATTTAGTCCAACTGGTGGATTTATTTGTCATTTGGTAGTGGAGCAACAATTTCTTGACAAAGGTAAGTTATCTTGTCCTTTAATTTATTTTTTTCAAGTTTTTTTTCAAATTTTACAGTAACAAATGTCTTTTTTTTCCAAATTTCGGTTTAAAGCTTCATTAAATCTCACAAAACCAACATGACCAGCAGTGAGAATGATATTAGTGACAATGAAGTGGAAAAAATCCAAACAAATGCAAGAGTTTCAACCTCATCAAAGTGTGAAAGTGTTGGGGATAGGGTTGGACAGCCATTAAATCCATTTGAGTGCCCTTTAGAAGTCTTGAAAAAATATGCATAGGACCCTTTTAACAAAAAAGAAATATCTCCAACTTGTGACAGTTATAGATACCAAAAGTAAAAATTCAGGGAGGAGAGGGTGTGGTTGTGTGACATTTGAAAGACAATTTTTAGAGGGAGCTACACAAGGGTACGGTCTCATTTCTTGGGTAATACACTCAATGTTAAAGTTTGTCCAAATATAAAGGACAATGAGAAGTAAGAGGCTCGTAGATTGTAAATGGAGGCGGAAATGAGGTCTCAAGTGTGACAATACCGACACATTTTGTTGCAAGTGGACAATCATCTATGCCTAAGACATACATGGTTGGTAGTGCTACTAGTGATATTGTCACAAGAGGAAAGAGGAAGATTAGTGGTGGTGAGAGACCAGGGATAGTTGCAAGTATGTTTAATGCGCAGGCACAAATGCAACGAAGTCTTCCATCGGCAATTTCTTTTATGCCCATGCCATCTCATTTCATGAGGCAAACATGGATTGGGATAAGTTGTTTTGTTGCTATGGATGGGTAGACCGATACTACACATCGGCCACTCATCAATATCACAGTCACATGTTCAATTGACTCTTATTTTCTTAGGGTCATGGATTGTTCAAGGAAGTGTATGGATGCAGACTTCCACTTTAGCATTTTGAGAGAGGCCATACAAGAGGTTGGGGCCTCAAATGTTGTATAGGTGTGTCACATTTGTAAGACAATTTTTAGAGGGAGCTACACAAGGGTACAGTCTCATTTCTTGGGTGTTACATGTCGTGGAGTTAAAGTTTATCTAGATATAAAGGAGGATGAGAAGCTAGGGGCTCATAGATTGCACACAGAGTCGCAAATGAGGTCTCAAGGTGTGAAAATACTGACACTTTTTTGCAAGTGGACAATCGTCTATGCATATGACATCCATGGTTGGTAGTGCTACTAGTGATATTACCACAAAAGGAAAGAGGAAGATCAATGATGGTGACAGGCCAGGGATAGTTGCAATTATGTTAAATGTGCAAGAATGAGAAGCAACAGATTCTTCCATTGCCAAATTCATTTTATGCCTATGCCATCCCATTTTATGTGTCACGTTCCTCTTATTTCAAACAAATGATCAAAGATGTAGCCTCTATAAGTCCCTCTTTTATACCCCTTGGAGATCATAAACTACGCACTACCCTCCTAGATAAAGAATATTCTAAGATTAATTTGTTAATAGAGGATATGAGGCAAACATGGATCAAGACAGATGATGCAATAGGAAAACAATCAACCTCTGGCTACGATCTCAAAATTAAGTTCAAACAAACAAAGACTCCCTATTTTCAGAAGAAAAAAAAAGACATCGCACAAATATGGCTTTCAAAGCCTCCTTTCTTGCTCCTCTATGTAGATCCTACTCACACTATCATAGCCATGTTCTTCCCTACTCGCAATCTCTCCTCTTGTCCTTTTTTTTTAATGCAACCTTATTCACTTCTTTTCTACACAATCCCCAAGCTCTTACATTTCTACACAAAACACACTCATTCCCCTCTTTCTCGAAATCTTCCGTTCTCCCTTTTTTTATCATTTTCTACTTTTAACTGATTTCTATCATCACAACCACACACATGATGCCCACTTTTCTCATTCTTCAATGCAGCTCTTTCCTCTTCGTAACAATTCTTCAACATTTCCACACACACTTCTTTTTCTCTAGAGCACTACCCCTTGCGTTGCTTCCCTCCTTAATTGACTTTAAAGTCTACAACCTAATTAAGGAACAAGGCACTTCACTATCCCTGGAAGTGTTACATCTAACAACTATTTAATACTATTAAATTTTGTCATTATACTCCGCTAGATAATAAAGATCAGAAACTACAAATGGTGTTAAAAAAAGGTCTCCAAAAAAAGATGTTATAATCTTATTTGAAATCAAATAACTGTGGGCGGATGCTCTTGCACCTGACACCCAAGGTAGATTGAAATGTTTCATGAGTGAAACTCAAAAACATTTATAAGATCTACGCTTGTTCTAAATCCACTTCTCTACCTTATCTGTCTGAATATGCTTTATTAGTTTTCTTTGTAATTTGATGTCTCTTCCATCTTTCATTTTTCCTCTCTTTCTCCCTTTTTTCACATAATCCAACTCCCATTTGGTAAAATCATAAGCTTCAATGTTGTCCTCTTCACTAAAATAATCAAGTTTATGCATTACCTCTTTACTTGAAACTACTACAACAATTTGTCCATCATCTTTCTCTTTTGCAACACTGTGTTCCTCTTTTTCTATGTCTTCTAAAAGACAACATTCAGCTGCAAACTCTTTCTCCTTTACATTCACACCAATGTTAGTAAAATAATTAGGCGATTCATTTTTCTCATACTACAACAAACTATTAGTTATAAGATTTTCATCTTCAACATCTCTTCAAGCAAGAGATCATCCATCAACCCACCCTTCACTTGTCCATCTTCTTCCTCATTTATAACTCCATCTTCCAATGGATTATTGTCGGAACATTTTCTCCAATATTATCATCCTTAAACAAATCAAATCCAACAACGTTCTCACAAAAATCAGATTTTACCTCTTTTTCCTTCTCTACTAAAACTGTCATTCTACCCCTTCGGAATGAAATCAACAAAAACTAAAACTTGCATGAGCAAATCATAATCTTCATCTTTGTCCTCTTTGATTGACTCTTTAACTGCATTAATCAAACATTTACCAGTGTTATTACATACCTTTTCATCATTCTTAAACAAGGGTTTCAATTTGTGTCAAACTCCATCCTTCATCAATGAGTATGTGTTTGAATAACCATTATGCATTGCCTTCCTGTCGAAGTGCCATGATCTAACATATGACAAGCATTCATTAACATAATATCACATAAGAACTCATCAACGTAATCTCCTGTCTTAAATTTAACTAAACATTGTTCACTCACCAAAACTTTTCGATCATCCTGCAACCAAGCAATCTGATATGGATGTCAGTGCTTTCTTCTTTCTAACTGCAACTTGCTTACCATTTCTTCTGAAACAAGATTGTTTGTACTTCCACCATCAATAATGACATTGCATACCTTACCCTTACACTTACATCTTGTCTGACATAAACTTTTCCTTTGAATTGATTCTTGTCTTGCATTCATCAAGATTCTTCTTGCAACAAGTGTTCTCCATTCTTTGCATCTTCAAATTGTACTGACTTAGCATCTTCCTCATCCACATTTGCAACTCTGGCTTTGCCTTCATTACTTTTTCTTGTGTTTCCATGTTCTAGACATTCACACTTTGTGTCCTCTACATTCAAAACAAGTTATCTTGTAATTTCCTCTTCCAAAACCTCTACTCAATCTTCCTCTACCTCTTGGACTTTGATCTCTAGGACCATGTGAATCCTCACATCTCTAATTATTACTACTGCCATGGTCTTCATTTTTCTGATTTTTCTTATTTGAATCCTCATTTCAATGTCCCTATGATCTTCTCTCTTTCTTTTCATCTTGACCTCTTCCTCTTTGCCTATTTTCAATCTTCAAGGCAAACCGGTATGCATCTTCCATTGTGTAAACTCTCACCAATGCCATCTCTTCTTGTATACTTGGCTTCAACCCATTAATGTAACAATCTACCTTCTCTTTGCTAGCCTCTTAATGACCAATCTGGATCAAGATCTTTTGTAACTCTTTTGTATATTCTTTCACTACTCTTCCTCCTTGTATGAGACTTTGCATCTTCTTTAACAAGTCTAATTCATAATCAACTAGAATAAACTACCTTTTCATTTTATCTACCATTTTATCCCATTTAGTAAACTTGTCTTTATCGCTTCTTCCTCTTTCAAGTTGCACCTCTTTCCATCAAATAGAAGCCTGTCCCTTCAATCTGCTCTTTGTGAATCTCACTCTGTCAAGGTCCTCAAATTCTTCGAATTCAAAATACTCTTCCATGTTGTTTATCCAATCAATTAATTCTTCAGGATTCAAATTTCCACTTAATATAGGGACATCAAGCTTTGGTCTCTTTCCTATTCTTGACAATACTCTCACAAAATGATCCTTCACAATTGTTGTTGTTGTTGTTGCATCTTGTTCACCACTTGTATCATTGTCATTTTCTATAGCTTCGTCTTCTTTACTCTCAAGTTCTCTTCTTAAAGAAAAATCTCTTCTAATTTCTTCTTGTAATGCTTCAACTTGCCTTCTCAAGGCTCAAAAATCATCACCAGAGACAGCATGTGGAGGATTTCTTCCTACACTTCTAGCTCCACCTCTACCCCAACCATGCAAGGCTCCTCTTGCATGCGCTTTCACAATACCCACAAACTCAATCATAGTGCAAATTGCCTCCGTCCGGCGAATCTACTTGCACACTCACAATCAACTCGCTCTGATACCATTGATGCAATAGGAAAACAATCAGCCTCTACCCACGATCTCAAAACCAAATTCAAACAATCAAAGACTCTGTTTTCAAAAGAACAAAAACTACATTGCACAAATATAGCTTTCCAAGCCTCCTTTCTTGCTCTTCTACACATATCCTACTTACACTATCACAACCCTGTTCTTCCCTATTCGCAATCTGTCCTCTTGTCCTTTTTCTTTAATGCAGCTTTATTCTCTTCTTTTCTACACAATCCCCAAGCTCTTCCTTACATTCCTATGCAAACCACACCCATTCCCCTCTTTCTCAAAATCTCCCCTTCTCCCATTGCTCTTATTGTTTTATGCTTTTAACTGATTTCCATCATCACAGTCACACGCATGATGCCCACTTTTCTCATTCTTCAATGCAGCTCTTTCCTCTTTGTAACAGTTCTTCAGCATCTCCAAACACACTTTTTTTAGCCAGACCACTACCCCTTCTGTTGCTTCCCTCCTTAATTGATTTTAAAGTCTACAACCTAATTCTTCAATGCAGCTCTTTCCTCTTTGTAACAGTTCTTCAGCATCTCCACACACACTTCTTTTAGCTAGACCACTACCCCTTCTGTTGCTTCCCTCCTTAATTGACTTTAAAGTCTACAACCTAATTTAGGAACAAGGCACTTTTCACTATCCCTACTTCCATTACATCTAACAACTATTTAATACTATTAAATTTTGTCATTATACTCTACCAGATAATAAAGATTAGGTAAAGCAAATGGTGTTAAACCGTCTCCAAAAAAAGACGTTATAATCTTATATGAAATCACTAACCATGGACGGATGCTCCTGCATCAATAGGATGTTCTATTGAGATGGATGGGTAGACCGATATTACACATCGGCCAATCATCAATATGATAGTCATGTGCCCAACAAACTATTTTTTTAGAGTCATCGATTGTTCAAGGAAGCGTAAGGATGACTTCTAGTTTAGCATTTTGAGAGATGCCATAGAGGAGATTGGGGCCTCAAATGTTGTGCAGGTGGTCATTGATTCAGCATGTGTGTGCAAATTGGTTGGTATGATGGTGGAGGGTGCTTACAAGCACATCTTTTGGACCCTATGTTGTGTTGATGCATTGAACATTGCATTGAAAGACATAGGAAAAATAGATTGGGTGAAGCAAGTTGCGGCAAAAGCTAGAGATATTCAATTATTCATTTGCAACCACTACACCCGACTTGCTCTCTTCAGGACGTTTTCAAAAAAGGAGTTCCTCAAACCTGTTGAGAAAGGATATGTCCATTACTTCATTTTGTTAGAGAGGACACTTGAAGTGCATGAGCTGCTATAGTTGATGGCGAATTCAGAGTGCAGTAGATGGTCTAATTCAAGCTCTATTGAAGGAAGAGCCATCAAACAAAGGATGCTTGACAATGATTGGTGGTCCACTGTGAACTAAGACATTAAATTGCTGATTCTCATATTAAATTTCTGATTTTTATATTTTCATTTTATTGTTCAATGTTTCCACTTTCAAAGTTTCTAACTTGTCAATTAATTCTTTTGAACATTTTGTTTGCATTTTGCAGATATGTTTTCTCTTTCATCTCACTAGTTGTAAGTGTCATTAGATATGTTGATTTGGACCCTCCTAGTCTTGGAGAGAGATATGAGACATTTGAGAGCATGATTGGAAAGATAAAGTAAACAATTTTGACCAAAGATCCTACTTTGAGATTATATGAGTAGCATATTGAGCCCATTGTGATGTAGAGGTGGAACACAATGAACACTTTGCTTCATATGGAAGCCTTTTCTCTAAATCCCAAATCCTATGCACCAAAGGCTTGAAGGTTCCCTCTATGTGATGATGAAGAGGTGAAAGAAGGGCTAATGAAGGCCTTCCAAAAGATGTTTTTAGATGAGGAGTCTTCAATACTTAGCATACAATGGCTTGCCCTCACAAATCTTTGTGATCCAACATTCAATAAACCAAAGACAAAGATAGATAGAGCTAAATTAGCTCAAACTGACCATATTGGATGGTGGACATGGCAGAGGAAGGATACACCACAATTGAAGATGCTTGACATTCGCCTACTTTTACAGGTTGTTAGTTCCTCTGCTACAGAGAGGAATTGATCCACATATAGCTTTGTCCATTCCACCAAAAGGAATAGACTTACCTCTAGACGAATGAAGAAGCTAGTGGTCATGCATAGTGCTCTTCAACTTCAAGATCGTCAAACTCCAAAGTATCGATAAACTCCGGCTTTATGGTAGGATGTTGATCCCAAAGGACTCCACCTAGGTCGATGAAGAGGAGACACCAAAGGGATTAGTTGGCATTTCGTTGGATGAGGTGGACCCTCACAATGGCAGTGACTCAAATAAGGATTCCGATTTTGATGCAGTGTTGAGAGATGCAAATTGGGGGCAGCAATGTACTTTATTTTTTTTTGGTATTTTCATATTGTAATTGAAAGTGAAACTTGCATCCTTGGGGAATTTTGTTGTAATTTGTATGTTATTTTTTAATATTACATGCGTATTGACAATGAATTCTGAAAGCAATTTGAATCAAGGTTTGAGTTTTGCTAATTTGTATGACTGACTCTAATGTGTAATCTCAATTTAACACAAATGTTATATATTAAGGTCCTATAATGTACATATGCATGCTTTTTCAAAGTCAACATATGAATAATTGAAATTTATACATATATTTTAAATTTCCCTACTTTTTATAAAGTCGTCCTATGCCATCCCCAAAAAATGGCCCAAAAATCAAGGACTTTGAAACGTATATCCCCATCCCTTACCATCCCCATCTCAGAAACTTAGGGTAGCATAGGAGCTTGCCCAACATATATACATATTCGTGGGTGAATTTGGTAGCGTGAGTCGGCCCCCATATTGAAAATAAATTGTCACCAAGAAGACCCCAAAAGTTGGGTCGGCCACACAAAAGAAGAAAAATTTATTATTATTAAAACAATTATTATTTGAATAGTTTGAAAATACTTGTATCAAAAATAAGAATCAAGTAAATAGAGGGCTGGAGTGTAGGGAACAAGATGCCAATACTTAGGGTGGGGTCCCATGGAGGGCGGCTTCCTAAAATTATTCATTGGGTGCTGCTGAAATTCTTAAGGAATATTTTAAAGTAGATGGTCCCATGAATTTTGTAGTTCAGTTTACGCTTAAAAGTTTAAGCTCCAGCATTTATGTAAGTTGGTGGTCTCATAGATTGTATTATTTAGCATGCTGAGTAATAAATATAAAATAATAATAAAATGAACTTGTAAAAATTGAAAAACTTGAGATGATTGAAAGTGGCAGGAAAAAACAAGTTTTAGCTAGTGGAGCAATTTCTAGTCCCTATATTTTCAACCAGCTTAAATTTGCAGTCTCAAAAAGTAGGTGCTGCTATTTGTGAAGAAAAGATTTTAATTAATCCTCTAGCATTTTTCTTTTTTGTTCTCTAAAACCTCCTAAACCTTAAAAATAGATCCTGCAGCCCCTCCATGGGAACCCGCCCTTAGCTATTAACATGTGTAACGCCTCAATGCTATCTAATTGTGTTGGAGAACAAAAGAGTGGGTAGAGATAGACTTCCAGTCATGGATGTGTTTATCATCAAAAAGAATAGATGTCTCGGAAATGTAGTTTTACATATGATGAAGGAATCCTATCTAGAAAACTCAAGTGGATTTAGGTGTATTGTATTTGGCTTGCTTTAATATGCATGGTCTATATTTATCTTTCTGTGAAATTCCAACATCGGTGTACCAACCACAACTCCAAGAGAAAAAGGAGGGGCAATAAGGCGGATACTAAAGAATTGAAGCGAAAGATAATTGCAAACAGAAACTACCAACCACAACTCCAAGAGAAAAAGGAGGGGCAATAAGGCGGATACTAAAGAATTGAAGCGAAAGATAATTGCAAACAGAAAGAAAACAGTTTTGAAAGGATGAGTCCAGAAGGCTTACTTTGTAGACAACTGTACCAATATTTCGGGTGAGCGTGCTCTCGTATATATATTTACCAATAAAAGTATCCTTGGTTGCAACCATAATCTTTGCCGTAGTGCCCCCTGTAATAATGCTGAGGGGGTACCATCTGGGAACCTGGTCAGAACAATTTAAGTAAAGAAAAGGAGGCAGAATTTCGTGGGTAGAAGAGGAATGCAAGAGGAAGATTAGACATTTACTTTGATTGTTCGGACGAAGACAAGGAATCTGGGATTGTCATCGGAGGACTTAGGAAGGATAGGTGCGGTGGGTCTTTGGTTCATCCTGCCTGTTCCCATCTCCATACCCCTCCTTCCCCTCTTTGCCTCCACCACTAAGTACTTGCTCCTGCTGTTGCTACCTACTTTTAAATTCACTTTTTTCCCTGCTCCCATTAACTGCGATCCCCTGAAGAAGTTGGCATCCCGTGATGATAATTTTAGTTTTGGGCATTGGCAAAAGGAAAGCGCGGGTGAGCTTCTCGCTGGATTCAACGCAATTCCCTTCTCCATACCAACAAAAAAAATCTATGTCCACTGTGGTTTACAGGGAGAGCACTCCTTTTACGTATGTCTCGTGTTCGGATAACGGTGGAATCCGTGCCACGATGTCGACCGCTACTTCCCCCTACTTGGATACTACAACTGCATAAGGCCCCGTTGGTTTGGGGGAATTGGAATTTGACTCAAAATCTTATTATCACAAAACTAGGTTTTGAAATTCTGGGTTTGCATCTTTGGGTTATAATTTGGACCGTCTGCGTTTGGTTGCCAATTTTGAAATTGGAATTGGAATTGACAAATTTCAACTTTCGCGTTTGGTTCACAATTTCAAATTGGAATTGGAATTAGACACTCTATGTTCTATGTTTGGTTCTACATTTTGAATTGGAATTGGAATTCGACAAAGACTTTATAATTTTTTATTATTATTGAATAATGTTTAATTTATATTGTGATTTATTTTGTCTATTTTCTTATTTTTTTTATTTTTTATTTTTTTTAATTGCGCTTCTAATCATACATGTGCTTCTATATTCGCGGATAAAACTTGGAAAGGATAGCTCACTTGCTTGCAATTTTTTCATGCTTATGCTCATAAAAATATATGTTGATCTCATTTTTACTAATTATTATATTATATTTTAAATTTATATAGAATATCATATTTAATCTTTCACAAATGACAAATACATCATATTTTATTTTTATTGATATGGAAACAGACATGTTGATTGTAAAGTTATATGACATTGAGACTATATACCAAATAAAATTAGGAATGCACAATGATATTGTAAAGATGAGTTGGAATTGAGACATACAAGTGTTTGCATAAAAATATAAATAATCATTGAATTGCTCGATATTAAATAAGTCTT
>MU223722.1:263882-273994 GCA_018584345.1 Thuja plicata | reverse complement strand
CAGTTGCTTTGTTTAGAGATTTGCGGGTTTGTTCAGAATACTTAAACTTACATAGTTAGAGTCAGGGCATATATCATGATCCAATAATCTCATATCAAACCCACGTTATTAAGACCAAAACCCCATTGAACAACCCAAGTGATTGTGGTAGAGTACGACCTTCTAAAAATCATTTGAAATGTAACAAAATTGTTCTGTAGTATTTAAAGGGTACATTTGAGCTTGACTTATGCATAGAAACCTTAAGATTATCACCTATGAACACACAACTAGCTTTGATACACCTTTGAAGTAGTTGCATGCGACTCATACTCCACCATTGCCCTAATCAATGCATTTCATGAAAAAACAAAATCCAGCATAATACAATAACTACCGCGTTCCATGTTACTTAACTCACAATCAAAAATGCCCAAATCAAGCGCATTTCACTAAAACCCAAAACCTAGACTAAACCACTTTAACCCCACAGGATACAACTAAAAATCAAGCATTACTCAAATCAGGTGAATTCCAATATAACCTAGAACCCGCCCGAAGTCACTTGTGATCCCCTTTTATAAGAAACACAGTCTAACATCAGCCAAATCAGCAAATTCAAGTTTCTCTCAAATTCAAAAACAATGTAGCAAACGTGCAAATGCTTCATAGCAACAGATACAAACCCTAAAAACTAGTGGCATAAAAGAGAAGATAAAGCCATGCTTACCTATGAAGCAGATCAAATAAACCAGTGAGAAATCCTCTTTAGGTCAAGATCAAACAAACCAGTGAGAAATCCGCTTTAGGTCAAGATCAAATAAACCAGTGAGAAATCCACTTTAGGTCAAGATTTATCAACGACTGATCTGATCTGCTTCCCTCACGGTTTGAAACAGCTTTAGGTCAATATTTATCAACGACTGATCTGATATGCTTCCCTTGCGGTTTGAAACACTAAAAACCTTAATCACTGAAAACCCCATTTGCAAACCCCATTCGCAAACCTCAAAACCGATTGACAATCCCCACATACTCGGCGGACCCAACGACAAATTATGATGGGGTTAATAAAAATGCAAAACCAGGATATGATTTCTAATTCCACCTATTCGGTGGGAAGATGATGCCACCCATTTTGGTGTCTAAACCCGATTTTGTTTGACGAATCCCGAATTGCAATTTAGAGAAACAAACGTCGGATTTGGCAAAAATGGGAAGTGTCACTCCCAATTCCGCCCCAATTCCGCGAAACAAACGGGGCCTAAAGGTATCTATTACGGGAGATGGAAAGAAAGAAATAAACTAGCACCACCAATAAGAGGTGGAAGGAGTAGTCCATAGGTAAATTTCATCAAATTTGTGTATGTTGGAATAGTTAATTTTGGAATTCAACTAAATTCTGAAATTCTGTTATTCTGAAAAATGAAATCTAGATATGGGCTTGTCCTCTTTGGTTCATCTAGAAGATGACCCAGAAGATGCAAATTTTGTGTTTGGTTCCACAAAATTGGAATTGGAATTGAAATTTTGTTTTTGCACACATACACATATATACACACACATATACACACATACACATATATACACACATGTGTGTATATATACACACATACACACTTATATACACATATGTGTGTGTATATATATACACATACACATGTGTGTGTATATGCACACACACACACACACACACATATATATATATATATATACGCATACATGTATGTATATACACATATACACATATGTGTATATATACACACATATACACATATATACATGTGTGTATATACACTCATGTGTGTGTATATATACATGTGTATATGCTATATATATGCATGTGTGTATATATGCACATATATATACACTCACATGTGTATACACACACACATATACATGTATGTATATACATGTGTATACACATATACACATATATACACATGTGTATATACACACTCATGTGTATGTATATATATGTATGTATATATACTCATATATATATATATATATATATATATATATATCACACACACACACACACACATATAATATTGACATAAAAATGGGAATGGATTTTCCTTCCCAAAATAATACTCTCAATTCCAATTCCACTTTTCAATTCCAATTCCAAGGTCTGAGGTGGAATTGTGGAATGTTCAAAATGGCCCAAAATTAGAATTCGCAAAAAACCTATTCCAATTTTTTATTTTGGAAACAAACACTGAATTGAACAATTCTGAAATTTGGAAATGTCAATTCCTGGTCAATTCCGCGAAACAAACAGGCTAGAATTTGTGTATGATGTAATTGCCAATTTCAGAATTCAATGAATTCTGGAATTCTACTATTCTCAAAACGAATTCTAGAATATGGGCTTTTCTTGTTTGGTTCACCTGGAAGATGACTAAGAAGATGCAAATTTTGCATTTGGTTCCACACAACTAGAATTGGAATTGGAATTTTGTTTTTGCGTTTTTGTGAGTAAGATTAATATTTCAATGTTTTTAAATTTGTTTTCTTTAATTTGTTTAATTTTACCAGAAAAATAACAAAGGATTTGTTTAGTAACCTTTGTTGTTAATTAAAAATATGATTTATCTTATAAATTACAATGTTTTTGATAGAAAAATGTGCTTTTAAAAGTATTATTTTTTTTATTCTAATATATTAATTCATTTATTAATGTGCTAAATAAAGTGAAAAACTCTTTTAATTTAAGAATGTTAATTTTGCTTTTGCAATTTTTTTAATAAGGCTAATTTTCATTGTTTGCAAACTTTTTTTAAGTAATATAAATTATTTAATTTTAACATAAAAAATTATAAATTTGTAAAAAACTCTAAAATAGTCATGGCATTAATTTAAATATGTCCAACGTTTCAATACATAAATAATTTAAATATGTCCTTTTTAACCACATTTACACATCTAGCCCCTACAAACAAGTCTAATTATGATGACAATAAGGCATAAGATAAGGCGTCGTAGAAAGAGGATTTCATCTTTCGTCGTTGATGCAATTGTCTTGCACGACTTACACTCTTCTCGCTCATCATGTATAGTTGTCGACGGGATGGATGTAGATGGGACATCATCGACCCACCTAAAGTAATCACAACCATTGTGGCCCTACAATACCAAAGTTACATTTTAGTTCTTGTTATAAAGATTAATTCTTACATTTTTTTGAAACATTGCATATATTTCCATTACCAGCCTTTTTATTATTTGGGCATACCCAAAATTGACACCCTGTATTGGTCCTTGTCTTGAAGGTCCTCAACAAGCAGGGGCAGCACCGCATTGACACATTGGAAAATTCATAACACTCATCACATCTATATGAATAATGCACCATTAGTTCAACATTAGTATTTAGAATGCATGAATATTAAACAAAGCTCAACTATTGTATTTAGATGCCTTTTTACATCATTTTTCATGACGCATGTGATAGTGGACTACATTATTTTAATACGTGTGATACTATAAGCTTAACACGAAAATGATAATTGTGATCATTATTGTAATCTTAATTCTAACTATAATGCAAACAAATTATTTGTAATAATAATATGAATCATAACATAACCCTATTTCTAAACCTAACATTGATTATAATTGTTGAATGTATATAAATTGTGTGAAGACAAACATAAATTGAGATTGATAGGGATTAGATTTTAAATTTATACTAATGTGTTCCACATCACATTTTAAGCATATTAAGACATTCCATATAAATTAATTCCAAACTAAATAAAGATAACATGAATATAGATTTCAAAGTCGCAAACTAAAATATGTTGAAATAATTTCCAATGATAGTTTAGGCTCCAAATACTCCAATCATAAATAGTAGTAGGTGTGGGTGTCTACAAGTCAAAACTACTATTCAGTATTATATGCAAGTTTCAAATTTTGATTTTGTGGAGAATTTTTCATCATATACTTTTCGGATCTCACTCCATGATTCAATTTAGCATTAACAGGTAATAATTTCACTATCTCGAAATGTTGAAATAATATGTACAACTATTAACATAGTATAATTAGATTTCTTTACATAACAAAACTATTAATAGGAAATAATTTTTATATGTAACCATTAACAAAGCACTTTTGAAGTTGAAATAATTTTGTAAGGTCAAATATGTTAATATCAAATAAGATAATAGTCACAAAGAAATATATGTCCTCATCGAAGAGTATGCTAAAAAAGATTACAAGAAGCAAAATTAAATCATATAAGAGTATGAAATAGTTATCCGTGAAATATCCATATAAAAGTTACTATACTCCTCCAAACTTCATTTTGATATATTCAACTCTCTCCTCTTCAGTCATGCTCAGGAACCCTTGGGCTATTGCAGTTTCACCCATGAAAGTGGCATATGCCCTTAGCATAGTACGTGGAGCTAGATCAGGGATAGATTTAAGAGCCGCATACACATTATCCATTACTAAAGCATCTTCTGAATGTGTATGATCCACTTTGATAGTTTGAGGCTTATTGAATTCCTCGTGTAGCTTTTTTAGAGTCTCAGACATCACATCCATGGAACCGGCCATGCTTGCCTTCGTCCTTTTCGGCCTCCTTGATGTCGATTTTTGAGTGTCTTTGCCGCTTGTAACAGATTGGTTGGATTGAAAAAAATCATCATTCAAATCAACAACAGTCCCCATAATTGTGTCTGTATCATAAACATTATCAAAATCTAAAGGATCATCCATGGGGTTCCCTTCTTCTGTCTCTTGAGGTGTCGAAGCTACCATGCCTTCAACCATATCGTTCCCCAAAATGAAGGCTAACTCATTGTAGTATTGGAATAGCTGTCTCTTATACACTCTCGCATTTTTAATTCTTTCTTTGCATGTTTGCATAAAGGAATGAATTAATAATCATCTTGTATTACAAACTTTCAACACATGATTTTACTTAAGTCAAAATAATTTCAGTAGCATGTTACCTTAAGAAGCTCCTCCCATACGCTATCCTCTACATCCATACATTGAGTGGTCTCATTCCATGCAAAACTGCTTGTATTCCTCAAGTCTTTCATTATTCTAAACCCTACTTCCATGTTTTGAGCTTGTTTTTTAAGTTTTATTTTGCCAAGTTCATGTTCAAATCTGCATTGAACTTTCTTTCGATGGTAGTCCATGCTTCTTTTATGAACCCCCCTTCTCCCTTTCTACCAAGTTGGACTTGCTCTTGGAGCAAGTCTTGAAGCTTCCTTTACATGTCTCTTGTCCATAAAACCTTTTGTTTTGTAGTGGTTGTATGGGTTACTTCAATTTCATCACCCATCCCTATATGAATATAAATTAGACACATTTGGACACATTTATTAGATATATATAAATTTACATAACTTCATATGCAAACATTGCAAACTTTTAACAAAATGTAATTGACAAGTTTAAGGCCTAACACTACAAAAGTCTAGATTCTTTTTCTGGCTGTTTAAAAATAAAGAAAAAATGTTTGTCTTTACTAATCGTGTGTTTGGTTTCTTGGAGGGTGATGTCTTCTATAATTCAAGGTGTGTTATCGCAATCGAGGTAACTTTCACATACATCTAGACAAACTACAGTTGCCTTTCAGCACAACATACACTCTCATTCTCTGGTTTTTGTATGTGCATAGAATTTTTACTGTTACATCTGTTACACACTGTGTCTGTTATCAAAAAGTGTTGTTGAAAGACAATCCCAATGCAATGTCAATGTACACTTAGTCCCCGTTTAATATGTCATGCAAAGCACAAGGATTTATATAGGAGACAAATTGATTGTGTTGAACATAAATCATGGATACTAATCCAATCTATTCATACTTGACTTTTTATGCATAATGCATCATTCAGAAAATCTATACAAGGTTTCTTTTTATCTTCTTTTTCTACTTAAATATGTAAACATTCATTGAGAAAGTTTAGCCAACAAGGGTTTTTTATAGGCCATGAACATTGCAGCTCTATCAAACGGTGGAAGATGCAATAAGGGTAATTCCAAAAGGATTCTTCCACCATGGGTTATTTTTTCCAACCTTAAAGTGAAGGGAAACCATAAATGAATTTTGACATTACATAATGATCAAAACAAATCTATTACTAACAAAACATTTGATCGAACTTGTAGTGCAGTTGTCCATAACCATGATAATGTTTGACTTACTAATTTTATTAGCTGAATTTCGATTCAGAGGAAGAAAAATACGTATTTTCAAATTTAGAAGCAAAATTTCTCAAACTTCACCATTAAACTGTCTACAACTATTAAGATTTGAAGAAGCTTTCACAATCCATATACAAAATAGAAAATAGGTCTGACTTCTGATATGGGTGAAAACTAAATTGTACTTTTGGTTTTATAAACTAAATTATTTAGTATGTTGCATGTACAATCATATCTACCTCTAGAACAACTGGCTTGGTGTGGAATAGATACCATACTGCTATATTGGTAAGATATGTTAGTGATGGTGGGAACTTATGGAAACTCGGTGAGATATATGTATGATGAACCTAAACAGAGCCTATTGGGTTTAGAGGATATAATGAACCACAACTACCATTATCTGTGGCTTCCAGGCATCAGGTACTCCATGATTACCCAATAGGCTCTATTTAGAAAAGAGTAATTTGGGTTTATGTTTGTTTTGAATATTGTAAACACTAATTTGAAGTCTCATTTCTATTTATCAATGAAGTTATATCCCCATGCCCTCAAATCTGGAAGCTTGGAAGCAGAGAAGAAGATTGGACAATAATTTGAAACAGATGATAGAGAAAAGAAAAGAGAGTGGATCATTTGGGATGATCTTCCTGTAGCCTCCACCACTCTCAAAGCTCAACATGGGATACCAATCATGGTGGGAATAATCTATGGAAATTAGTTTTGTTTTGTCTGAAATGAATGGTTGGCATGTTGTAATCTATGTTTAAAAACACTGATATGTATGTTGTATTGGCAGATTGGTGTAGTTTGAAAGGTATCATGTTTAAATTTGTATTTGATTGTTTAATTTTTTGTGGATAATTTTCTAGAATATATTTTACATACATTATGATAATTTTATGTATATATTTTACATACATTTTCTAGCAGATGGCATGATACTGCAGCAATGTCCTTGTCAAAATACTTATGCAAATCCAATCTGTAAGCCCCTCTTAACATTTATTATTGGATGACAACACAATAAGATCCTCACATTAAATCATAACTTAGACAACTCATTTAGTTTACTATTTATATTAAAGCAATACATCACATTTCCAAACAACAAATGGCATATATAACTCCTAATCTTCTTTTTATAATGAACAACAAATGATAGATGTAATATCTCGATCCCTTTCTTATTACAAATGTATTACATTCAAATGAATGCAATATCAACAATTACAAAAAACATAATCTCATGTTTATACCAACAACAATGGCAAATAGGGCTAATACAACATGGCGGGAATCCATGGCCAATGAAGCTAAAATGTGAACTCTCTATGAGTTTTGCCTTCAAAATTAATAAGATTTTCATCCTATGATCTCCACATAGGCACTCAAAATGATTTCCAGAAAATAATTAGCATAAAAAATATCATAATAAACATATCAAAATCAATCATTACATAACAGAGAGCACTCTTCAACATTTTCTTGAACATTATCAATTATAAGGAAGTACAATTAAAGTGACAATCCCTATATTTACTATTATAGCCAAAATAATGGGATCATTATAGTGGTCTAAGATCGATATCTGTAGTCTTCCCACATCCTTGTAGCTATTTCATCTCGAAACTTCCCCCAATCATCTCTATCATGTTGGCTCATCCCATATATCTCAAGAATCAGTACATCTATCCTGCCACAATCTGCATCATCTTCAATTTCAACCTCGAATGGAACACCGTCCTCTATCATGATGAAGTTGTGTAGTATGCAACATGCTAAAACAATCTTAGTTTGTGTCATGATTTGATAAGATGTTGCATGCCTCAGGATAGGAAAATACTACTTCAAAATCCCAAATGTATGCTCTATTGCATTTCTGAGTGAGGAGTGTCGATGGTTAAACAACTATTGTGGAGTGTTTATTGGGTTTTCTCTTGAAAAATCCTTTAGATGATAATGTGTACACTGATAAGGGGAAAGAAATCCTAGTACATTTGGATATCCAGCATCGACTAAATAATATTTCCCTACATTAAAAATGTATATTGTTATAATGTATGAAAATTTGACTATATAATCATTATACAGTTAGATTTTTACATACCGGGTGGAAGTACTAATGGATATGCTCTCAAGAGAGCCGAAGCAAGAACACAACTATCTGCAGCAGACCCTTCCCAACTAGGAAGGCTGTACTGAAACATATAATCAAACTAAGTCACACCCATAACATTTTGTGACAAGTTGCCTTTTCTATCACGATATTTGGCTTGTATGTCCACATCGACAGTGATTGGTATATGGGATCCATCGATTGGTCCAACACAATCCTATACGAAGCAAATTTTTAATCAAATGAATAATGTAGTAATCAGAGTAAGACTCAAGAAAACAAACATGTACAACTACAAGATATACCTTGAAGTATGGATCAAAATGGTTCTTCCCACTAATTTCTAGAGGAGTGTTTGGACCAGGGGCAACACAAAATCTGTATGGAGTGCTAAGACAGTCGTCAAGACTTTGTGAAGTATCGGCTTACTGTCTCTTGAGAGTGCCCAAAGTTATGGGAAATCTTGCAATTCCTCATATTGTGGCCCAGGGTATGTAGGAACATCACTATTTGTTCTTGTAACATAATGTGTAGTGTATCCCTAATGTTGTTTTTTTGCCTAATAATATTAATGGCTAGTTTAAAGAAGGCTCTTCTACTCATACGAATTTGGTCATGACAATCTGTGTCATTGGTATAGATCACACACTTATAAAAAGGAATTAGATCTTGTTGGTGCTTATGCATTTCTCCTCTAGTTTCTTCTAAAATTTTTGCTATGCCTATTGCAAGAGTGGCTACAACAACTACATACAGATGATAGAGTTTGGTCTTCTTGTGTATAACTGCTTCAACAATTTCATCATGAAATTCTTCCATCAATGACTTCGTGAAATGCAAACAACATTAAAATTTCTCAATACTTCAAAGCCCAGATAAATAAAGTGAAAGCGCATGTTACCTATTGATGACATTATTTTTCCATTAGTATACTCAGAGGAAAAACACAAACAAAAAGCATTACCGACATACATCAGGCATCACCGACGAACCTTAAGCAGTACCGGTGAAATGCAAGCATACCCGACAGCACAAAGAAATTTTGAGAAAAAATGCTAAGTATAAATGTGACAAGCTTCACCGGCGAACACAAGCTTCACCAGCAAACATAAGCATTATCAGCGAACACAAGCTTCATCGACGAACACAAGCATTACTAGTGAACACAAGCTTCACCGGCGAACACAAGCATTACCGGTGAACACAAGCTTCACCGACGAACACAAGCATTACCGGCAACACAGTTTCCAGAATCAACCCGACAGGAACATACAAGCATACCCGATGACATGTTCAAGAAGGAACACCGACGATCAAGAAAACCGACCATCAGAACCGACAGACAGATCAAGAACCCACAAATTGTGGATCTGAGTTTTACACATTGATTAAAGCAATGCAAATCTATTTATAGAGTTTTATTTTTCTTTTAAATCATATTAGATGGTCATGCATGCTTTATGTAAATTCTTTAAAGCATCCTAACGGATCAAAATCATATCTAACTACAGATCAAGATCAAGTTGTATATCTTGAATCTAGAGTTAACGTGTAAATGAATGAATCAAGAATTGAGCCTAGATTAGTATAAATTGATGTTCGTACTCAATTGCGAGTACATGAATTCTTAATAATTGATAGCCACGAAGAGCATCTAAGGAGCAGAAGGCAGAACTCAAGCAAAGAGCAGAAACAAAATACATTAGTTAACAAGAACACACAAAGGCTACCGACGAGCAGATAAAGGTAATACTCAATCATGGAAGGATGATTAATAGTATTTTTGGAGCTTCATAGGATCTGTTTTATCAGCAATTAAAGATTGCATTTA
>MU223722.1:221325-256082 GCA_018584345.1 Thuja plicata | reverse complement strand
TGTTACACATCAAATGGAATGTATGATATGATTTCATATGCATAAAGAAAGATGAACAGATAGATAAGTTATTTTACAAACTGATGACTAAGGGTTAATGGGCTAACCAAGAAAAGTTTTAGTGGTATTGATTCACCCCTCCCCTCTTAGTACAAATTATCTCAATATAATTCTAACAACCTATAAATGTATCAAGTCATAGAAAGGAAATAATCTATGCAATTGCAATACTATGAATAAGTCATATTTTTAGAAAAAAAAGGACTATGCAAATCCAAAAGGTATAGGTTCAGTCAAATACAAAATTATATTATAGTAATATACAAGTTGAGGTATGTAGCTACTACAAGTACCAAAATAAGTGAAATTGTAGTATATAGAAGCAGTAAGAGGGTATATGGAACTTTGATAAATTGTAGTATATAGAAGGTTAGAACTCATTTGAGCCATCCGTTTTGCCATGTTCTCTGTCTTGCCATACACCAATGTATCTTTGGCAGCACATGAGCTACTTTTAAGTTATTGTCGTTGCCTTCTATTTTTTTATTTTGTGTAATAAAATGCCACACCCCCATTTACTAATAGCTTGTAAGACCGACAATAATTTAAGACAGTTATAATAGACATCTTGATTGCATTTCAGTGTGGCTGTTTCATTGGGTAATCAAGGCCAGTGACATTATTATTAGCTTTTGTGTCGGTGAAACACGTACACTCCTCATAGTGGGAGAACTTCCTTCTGTCATTTCCCTTGGTCCCCAGTAATTGATCATTGCTGCCAAATGCCTATTCTCTACACAAAAATTATTCTTTCAAGAATGGGACCAGAGAAATGACTTTAAGAAAGGTTTATTTACATTTAAGCAATGGTGGAAGAAATGATCCACTAAGAAGAAAGATGATTTTTGTCCTTGCCACGCCCATGTCCACAACTTCTGCTCTCTACAGTGGGGTCCCATGTAGTCGTGTAGCTAATATATTTAGTACTGACCATTAAAAAAATCATAATAAGAAAACTTAAATGGATGTGAAATAATTTGTGCCCATCTGAGAAGTGATCTTTTAGTCATGCCCTAACTATCGTCCAACCAATTAGGGGGATAATGATCTTTATTTATCATGTTGTCAAGTATTTTTTCCTTTCAAAAGTAGAGCATGAATGAAATGTCAGGCCTGAAACACTATCATTGTTGTTGAACTCTAATGGTTTTCCATGTTAATTAATTCATTCTGATCGATGAACAAGTCCTAAATAGTAGAAATGGTACAAAAAGAAAAATGCACAATCAAAAACTTTAAAAATTTAAAGCAATTACCTGCCACTATGTGTCGCTTCTTATTATTAAGAATCAAACATTTTATTTTACAACTCCACTACTACAAATTTCCAGCGTAAAATAGGACCAACACCTCAATAAAATTATATGTCATACAGTCTATGCATACAAAAATGGAGTTAGTTATACCTGTGAAACAAGCTTTTCAAATCCTCAAGGTTTAGCACTGAGGAAACAAAAATTGAAAGAGTGTCCAAAACCCTAGTTGAGCAGTCGCTGAAATGGGAATCACAGGAGAAATGGACGCGTAGAAGAAAGCCTAGCCGAGCGGTCGCTGAAATGGAATCGCGGGAGAAATGGATGCACGGAAGAAAAACCCCGACAAATGGGAATTGATTTTCCTTCCCAAATTAACACTTTTATTCCAATTCCACTTTTCAATTCCAATCCCAAGGTCTGAGGGGGAACTATGGAATGCTCAAAATGACCCAAAATTAGAATTCGCATAACCCTATTCCAATTTTTAATTTTGGAAACAAACACTGAATTTGACAATTTCCGAATTCAAAAATGCCAATTTCTGGTCAATTACACAAAAAAAATGGGCACTAAAGTAATTTTAAGACTGTGTTTTCAATATAGGTCTTTATACATTTATCATTGTATACTATAGTTTATAGTTTAGTACATTTATTTCTTTGTTTTTTTCATTGTTTTCATAAATTTTGATTCCTTTGAATTATTATCATCCACTTTCCGTCAAATAAGGTTATATAAGTATTTGTTCTTGAGATCTATAATTTCAAGGAGACAAATTATGGAAGCAATGCTCTATATATGAACAAGCTAGAAATATCAACATCTTGAAATTATTTTTTGCTTATCAAATTAATATTTTGTGTGATTTGTACTCATATGACTACTTTGAGACCTGGTTGATATCCGGCTTGAGCAATTCAAGGTACATGTGAACTCGAGCATTGTGGAAAAAGAGGAGTATCAACTAATAGTTCATACCAAATGTATGTGCTACAGAATACTAAAAACCCAATCTTTAAATTAATCGGAAGAACAATTACACAAATAAATGAAATGCTTATTGCTACAATGTTGAGCATTGAATAGGTGCCTATGAATCAAATTGATTCCTTTTATTACATCTTTCATTCAAAATTGGGTTCACTTTTGCCTTGAAAAAACCATAGCTTGGCAATTGGATAAGTTGACCAAATTGTAAATGATGTCTATGATTTGCACTTATGATCCTTATCACATCATGTAATCAATTAGTGCAATGATACTCCAAGAGAGTGAGTTAGGGATGGTGACTCATCTACAAGTACTTGAGCTAGGTACACAAAAGAAAGTTTTGTGGAAATAATTAAATACTATTAAATAATAATATTATACAATTGAACTAACATAAATAGTATAACATGTTTGAAAATTAATTGTGCATTTACTACCATTAGGTAAATAAAAAATAGACATTAAATTAAGTCATTGGAAGTATATATATTTTGTGCTGTAAAAGATACACAATTCATTAATAATTTCTAGTATAAATATTTTATGAAAAATAAAAACCAATAATAAACATTTAAAAATAATATTAATAAAGAAATTGGCGAAAGAAAGAAAAGAGTAGCCATAATCATGTCTATAACAAAATAAGAATGAGTTATTATTCTTATTTTTTAAAACTATCATTAATCTCTTTTCTAACAACAATAATGCAAATGATTGAATTATGTGCACACTCTTGTAGAGAAAAATATATATTTCATATCATCGTAGAATGTCACTTTTGTACACAAACCTTGTTAATCTATTGAATTAAGAAAAACATAATAACAAAATATCATTGAGAAACAAATATGAAGGCATTCAACAAAATTTACATTTAATATAAAGTTTACTAAACTCAAATCAATAATAAAAAGTATTCAAATTTAATGAATTCAAAACGAGTTTGTCAATTTTTTCTTCAAAAGAATTGTGTAAAACTTAGAAAATTCCAACGAAGGGGAATTGATTATGTTTGAAGAATGGGGAAGACTGAGTTTCAAGGGAAAAACACAACTCTTAGCATATTTTTATGACCTCTTGGACAGTTCCAAGGGTAGGGTCAGAATAAAATTCCAAGGGTAGGTTGGAATCCAACCCACCCTTGGAAAATAATTTCCAAGCCTTACTTGAAGTTGATTTCCACCCCTAGTTGAAAACGAGAATTCCAAGCTCTTACTAATCTCTGCCCAAGGGATAGATGTTTTCCATGTACTATCAAAAATCCTCTTTTGGTTTGAAAACAAATTCCAATCACTGGGAAATTGTCGCCCAAGAAGGATCAAGTCAATTTCCAAGCAACGTGAAATTTCTACTCGAGAGGATGGAGTGATTACCAAACAATATTCAATCTATGTTTTATAGTTGCAAGTAGTTTCCAACAATCATCACATTTCCACCCTTGTTTCAAAGAAAAATTCTATCGCTCCCAAATCTTCGCCCCTGATTAAGGTGGATTCCTAATAGACACCAAAACTCTACCCTCCCTATGAGCAAAAATCCAAGCGATATAAAATTCAGCCCCTTTGTTTGAGCCAAATTCTAAGCACCATGTATTCTCTGCCTTGTATTTGCAAGTAATTTCCAAGCACTATAGGATTTCTTCCCAAAAGGTTTGGTTAATTTCCAACTACCTCTAAATTTCTGCCTTGACATTTGAGCACTCACAAATCCAAAAATAACCAAACAAGTTGGCTTGATTTGGAGGGAAACCAATCAGATTTCAGTTTGAACCAAAACATCCCAGGCAAGTCGGCCTTAATTGAATTAAAAATATCAATTTCTAATCTAATTATAATTCTAATCAAGTAGACCCAATGCTAATGGTCATGACCTTTGCACTCAACGCCTATATAAGGAAGACCAAAGCCCTCACTTGACCACAAAACAATTCAATAAAATAATGGTTGAAACTTGAAAGAAAAATAGACCCTTTGGTGTGAATGAGTAGAGAGAAGGTAAATTTAGAGGGAAATTGTAATCAACACAGATTTAAAGACCAAATCCAAGTATAAAAATTAAAAAGTGAGAAGTCTGAATATGAAGGAAACCTTTTGGAATTCCCAAACACAACCATGAAAGGTTCGAATTCCTACAAAACTAGAGTTGAGAAAGCTCCAAAATTGTATCGTGGCCAATCAGGTATGCATTAAAAATGAATTCATAGTGAGAATCCATGGAAACAAGTGAATTGTTGAATGATCTTCAAGAAAAAAATTAGAGATCAAACACAAAAGTCAATTTGATAAAAACAATTGAAATAAGTTTTAGAGATTAGAAATATTGATAGATTTGAACTCAATATGAACCTCTATGGCAGGCTCATCCTCGATAGGGATTATGTATTCGTCTCTTGTGATTCACTTTTTGCTTGTCGCTACTATCCCTTCAAACATCTGTAGGAGCCTATGGAGAAAAGCGATATGGGAGACTCTTTAATCTTTGATCCCACATGTTCACCGGTTGCCTTTTCGGACCGTCCACATGTTCACATATTGCCTATACATATTTACATGTGAGGACTGTCAATATGTATAGTCGTCAACATAGAAAAATTCTAAATCGCCCAACTATAAGTTGTTATGTTAAAGATAGCTATTATGAAGGAGGTTTAAATGGAGTTCCTTTCGAGGAGGTTAGCTGGAACTGTGCTTCTAATAGTATGCAGTCACCGAATGCAGGCCCAATCCTGAATAGATCAGAATGAAGACCTACCAGCTTACACCTGACATGTCTGGAGCTATCAGGTGTTCTGGTGATCTACAATGAACAGTAAATGTGTATGTGATCCAGGCTGTGATCTAGGTTGTTTAATCTGTTGCTTGTACATTTCTTGGGGACTACACTATGAGTGTCAAAAATAAAAGTCCTAGAATTGTCCCACAAAACCATTTAATGGAAACCAAACATTGTTTATAGCTTGCTTGTTTCCTAGTTTCCCACTTCTGTATCAAAAAAACTAGATTTTTGTTGGTTTTAGTGGTTTATACCGTGAGACAAGTATTACATCATTCGTACGCGAGAAACCTCGTAGGAAAATCCTATCGGCTAATTAATATTGTATAGATAATAATAATATAAATATAATCTACAAATCTAACAATCTCTGAAAACTCAAAATTATCTATAATTTTAACATACTATTTAAAAAAAATCTTATATCCTAATCTATTTTTTTATAAAGATGTAAATATTTAATTGATGAAATTATAAAGTTTTTTTTTATTAAGTAATATTAAATTAATTTTATGACTCTTTTTTTTTAAGAAAAGCTGAACGTTCATATTTTCTTTCACCAATTCTATTTTTCCCAATGCTTGAATTTTGAAATTAAGCTTGGAATTTAATTCAAAATATATAATTCTAATCAAGTTGGCCAATGCTAATGGTCATGACCTTTGCATTCAATGCCTATATAAGGAAGACAAAATCCCTCACTTGACCATAAAACAATTCGATCAAATAATGGTTGAAACTTGAAATAAAAATAGACCCTTTGGTGCGAATGAGTAGAGAGAAGGTAAATTTGGAGGGCAATTATAAACAACACAGATTTAAAGACCAAATCCAAGTCTAAAAATTGAAAAGTGAGAAGTTTGAATCTGAAGGAAACCTTTTGGAATTCCCAAACACAACCATGAAAGGTTCGAATCCCTACAAATCTAAAGCTGAGAAAGCTCCAAAATTGTATCGTGGCCAATAAGGTATGCATTGAAAATGAAATTATAGTGAGAATCCATGGAAACAAGTGAATTTTTGAATGATCTTCAAGAAGAAAAAAAATAGAGATCAAACACAAAAGTGTTAGAATAACTGAGAAGGGGAGGGGGAGGGGGGGGTGAATCAGTGGCCTAAAAAATTATTCCAATAATTCAACCAAAACTTTATACCACAAATATAAAATCTCTAGTTATCTTCACTCCTACAAGATGTATGCCTTGTGTGAATCTAACATGTATATACTGCTCGGTGAATAGACTATTTATCCTTATCTTAAGCTTTACCGAACAGTAGTTTATCTTTTCTTAACCTTTACTGAAATACAGTAAATAACTTAGTGTTTACCGATCAATCATGTTTTAGTAATGTGTAAAGTAAAACATCAAAGCAATGAATCATATAGACATTTGACACATGGATTTTTAATGTGGAAACCTTGTTAAGGTAAAACCACTTGGGACCAGTAACCCAAAATTTTCACTCTTCTGAAGTGAGCTCGGTGAAGAGCCAACCCTGTTAAAGGTTACAAACACATTGTTAAGTGCGACCTTGTTAGAGGATTTAAAACTAATAGTTTATCACTTGACCTAGCATTCACTATGCTGCCAACATGAAAACCTTTTGATACTCATTGGGATGTATCTCAATATATTAAGGATGGTTAAATCCCACTCTATTAAGAGATTTTCTGAATCATTGGTTAAACTGAATCAGTAGATGATCTGTTCATTAATACAACTTTGAATTGTAGATTTTTTAGATCTATTGTAATTCCATAATACCGTTCTGATCAATGTTCTCTTCAATTCCTTTGCTCCACTTCTTTCTGCTTGGTGAATGTTTTTGCTTCTTTGTTGCTCGGTGTCTGCAAAATTCTTAGCTCTCTTCTACAGCTTGTATGAAGACTTCTTATCTTCACTATAATTATCTTCAACATTCCTCTCTTCATAATGAATTAATTATCTCTTTATATAGACATGATTTCACCATTTATTTTCCTTCTTATTTTTGACGTAGATAGCTTTATTGATCTACAAAGCTCGCCATGTTTGCTTTAGTTTTATTCTACAAATATCTCCTTGTTTTCTGGAATAAAACATGCTTTAACTCTCCTTCTTATCTTTAGCTTTTAACTAATCAATGAAAACAAAGTAAACAATCAGTTAACTCTATAATTAGCTCTACCAACTAAGTTGTTTTGTTGTTTTCCTAACTTTAGTTCCTGTCGGTCAACACTTCGGTTGTGCTTGGTGACTACTGCAGACAGCTTGGGCATCAACTTCAGCTCTGGTCAGTGACAACTGCAGTTATCTTGGTAATGCTTTCTCGGTTATTACTTGCTTGGGTAACACTGTAAACTTTTGTGCTAGGGGTTCACTGTCCGTCGGGGTTTACTGTCACTTAGTGTACAAGATTACCGATGACAAAAAATTTATCTATGCAGATCTTTAAGTGTTGTAACAATATGTGTATGAGAAATAATACCATATCAAGTTGACATCAATGAAAATACAATACATTAACCAATTTAACATCTTGCATTTACTTTCTGCATCTCGGTGATCATCGACTTTGTCATCTTCAAACATTCAATCAAATATAGTTCATCAATCTCTCCCTTTGGCATTGATGGCAACATACTACATACTACTAATACAATATGAAATATATCAGTTGTAGTTCATCAATCTCTACCAAACTTGTTTTTCTATAACTAATACAAATGTTAGACTCTCAATAAGCTCTTCTAGCTTAGATTTGATTCTTGCAAAGTACTTTCTTCATTCTTTATTCCCTTCATTGGATAGATGTAGCAACTTCTGGTTCTGTCTCTCCCTTTGTTGTAGAATCTCTTCTCCCTTTCTAGATAGATATGCAATGTTAAATTTTCCAATTCTCTCCCTTAGATGGATGTTGCTTTGAATCTTTCTCTGATGTTTTCTCTCCCTTTGACTGTTCCTCTCCTTGATGGATGTTGATTTTCTCTTCCTTTGGATGATCATGATATATATTTCATATGGATATCATATGGATATAATCTCTCCCTTTGATAGCAATGCCAAACAAAAATATATCACTCTTCTTAATATATTCCTTGAATTTCTTTTCCATCAGCAATACAATAACTCTGGTATTCAGTGTAGATAAGTACCTTTATGTGTACTGATATATCTTTGCAGTCCATCTTTGATTGCATCAACATGAATGATCTTTTGATAATTTATAGGCTGATGCAACCTCCTACCCAGCTTAGTGACCAGTAGACAAGGGTTAGACCCCTAGTCTCTTCCTCAGGTACTCAAATGTATCTTTGGAAATGGCTTTGTGAATATGTATGCTAATTGTTCCTTGGATTGAGCATATTCTAGTATCACCTCTTACTCTTGCACTTGTTCCCTTAAGTAATGATACTTGATAGCAATATGTTTTGTCTTAGCATGCATGACAGGGTTCTTTGAAATTTTGATAGCACTAATATTATCATATAAGATAATTACTGGATCAAGGATTTCCATATCCATACCTTTTAAAAATTTCTTGATCCATGAAATGTTAGAGAAATTTGCAACAACAACCACATATTCTACTTCTGCAGTGGATTGTGAGATGCATCCTTGCTTCTTACTTATCCATGTGACAAGTCTGTCACCCATAAAGAATGCTCATCCTGTTGTTCTCTTTCTATCATATATGTTTCCAGCCCAATCAACATTTGTATAGACCTGATGCTCAAATTTTCCTTCTCTTTTATACAGTAGACCATAGTCTTCAATATTATTTAGATATCTCATAATTATTTTGACAATAGTCATGTGTGATTCCTTGGGATTAGCAGAGAATCTTGCAAGTATTCCAACTGCATGTACTATATCTGGTCTAGTATGTACAACATACATGAGTTTGACAATCATATATCTATATAGGGTCTAATTTACCTTGGTTGACTTGTCTTCCTTTGTTAGCTTGCATCTGGTTTCCATAGGTGTTCCAACTAGTTTGGAATCCTCCATTTTGAATATCTTCAGAACTTCCTTGATGTATTTGGATTGTGTGATGTAGATTCTTGAATCCTGTTGAAGAATTTGTAGACCAAGAAAGAATTTGATCTCCCCAAACATTGACATCTCAAACTCTTTTCTCATTTCATCAAAAGATGATTTGCATAACATATCATTACCTCCAAATATGATATCATCAACAAATATTTCATCAATTAGAATGTTATCATCAGTATCTTCTTTTAAATACAAATTACTGTTATCACTTGTTCTTACAAATCCAATACTTATGAGATAGGAGTGAAGTATTTTATACCATTCTCTCGGTGCTTGTTTTAATCCATATAAGGCTTTGTGTAGTCTATAAACCATTTTTCTCTTATTAGGATCAACAAACCCTTCTGGTTTTTCAATGTATACCTCTTCTTCTAGTATTCCATTTAGGAATGCAGATTTGACATCCATTTGATATACTTTGAATCCTTTGAATGCGACATAAGCAAGTATAATTCTTACTCCTTCTAGTCTAGCAATGGGTGCAAAGGTTTCTCCATAGTCAATAACTTCTTCTTGTGTATACCCTTTGCATACCAATCTTGATTTGTTTCTTGTGACTTATCCATACTCATGCAACTTGTTTCTGAATATCCATTTGGTACCAATGACATTTTTTTCATTTGGTCTAGGTACTAATGTCCATGTTCTTTTATTTTCAATCCGCTCAATCTCTTCATTCATTTCACTGACCCATTCTTGATTCTCAAGTGCAGTATTTACAGATTTAGGCTCAAAATCACAAATCAAACATCTAGTGTTCAGAGACTTACTTCTTGGTCTCATTCCAGCCTTTTGTCTCCTATGATATGGTTTTGTGAATGGTGTCTTCTAACACACTTGGCAAGTACTGGTTCATCTCTTTGTTCATCATTATGATCATCATCTTGACCTTCATTTTGATCTTCATCACTTGGTACATCATTGTTTCTTGATTTTCAGTGTTTGCAACCTGATGCTCGGGTGCATTGTTATGTCGCTCGGTAGTGATACACTATTGCTCAGGCAGAATGTCAGGTTCTTTAATATAGACAAACTTGTTGTAATCTTCTGGTTCCTTTCTCCCTTTGTCATCAATTTTCTCAGCAAATTCATCCACTTTGACATTTGCACTTTCAATGATTTTGTTAGTGGATTTGTTAAGACATTTATAAGCCTTGCTTTTGGTAGAATAACCTATAAATATTCCTTCTTCACCTTTGGAGTCAAGGTTTCCATTTCTACCATCTTTCAAAATATAACATTGACTTCCAAAAATTTTGAAGTAGCTTACATTGGGTGTGTAACCATACCAAAGCTCATAAGGTGTCTTATTGGTGTCTTTCTTCAATTGAAATTTGTTTAATATGTAGACAACAGTACTGACAACTTCTCTCTAGAATGTTTGTGTGATGCCTTTATCAATCATCAGTGTTCTGGCACAACCAATGATTGATTTTTTTCTCCTCTCAGCAATCTCATTTTGTTGTGGTGTTCTTGGTGCAGAAACCTGTCTTTGAATTCCATGCTAATTACAAAAGTTAGTGAATTCATCAGAAATAAAATCTCCTCCTCTATATAATCTTAGACATTTTAGTTCCTTTCCACTTTGTTTTTCCACTATAGCTTTATACCATTTAAACATGTTAAATGATTCTAATTTCTCTTTTAAGAACATAACAATCATCATTCTAGAATAATCATCTACAAATAGAATGAAGTATCTATCACCATAGTAGCTCTTTGTTATCATTGGTCCACATTGGTCAGTATGGACTAGCTCTAGAATAGTATTAGATGTGTAGGTTTTTCTCTTGAAACTAGACTTTGTCATTTTACCTTTTTGACAATTCTTACACATGACATGGTCGGGCTTTGACATGCTTAGTAAGCCTCTTAATTTTCTTGTATTTCTTATCCTAACCATGTTGTCAAAGTTCACATGACATAACTGTTTATGCCACAACCATATGTCTTCATTTATAGCCAATAAACAAGTGGTCTTAATATCATCAAGATAGAATAGGTTACCTTTTGTTTGTTCACCAGTACCGATCAACCTTCCTGATTCATCAAAGATCTTTGCCTTTTTGTTCTCAAATGCAACTCAGTGTCCTGTGTTATTCAGCTATGAAACACTCAATATATTATAGTTAAGTCCTTTCACTCGGTATGCATTTTCACATATGATCAGATTATTCAACATTATGGTTCCTTTTCCTTCAACTGGACAAGGTGAGTCATTACCCATTCTTACTGATTCACCATAGTAATATTCAAAAGTTCCAAACTTTTATTTATCTCTAGTCATGTGGTGAGTACAACCACTATCAATCATCCATACATCATTTTACTAACCTTCGATATGAGTATAGTCTTAATGTACCTTTCTTCTTCATCTGAATCATCCTTCATAGCAACAAATACCACCTCAATATCTTCATCAGATTCGGTGTCAGTATTCTCAGCTTTGTTCTCAGCCATGTAACAAGCCTTCTTTCCTCTATCCTTGTAGTCTCTCTTATCTCTTCTATCAGATTTTTGATTTCTTCGGTAATCTCGGTCATCACCTCTATCAAACTTCTTTTCATAGGATCTGTCATTGCTTTTGTCATCTTTTCTTTTGTTAGGACATCTAACGACAAAGTGTCCAATCTCTTTACAATAAAACATACCAATGGTAATTTACCTTTGTATCTACCTTTGCCTCTCTGCAATCTTCTAGCCATTAGTGCTTCAATCTCATCAAGTTCTTGGTCATCGCTATCACTTTCACTATCATTTCTCATAGTGTGTTTATGACTTGATTTACTTATTTTCAAAGAAGATTTGAATGCAGACTCAGTAGCTGGTAAGACACTATTGTCAAAGTTATTCATCTCAAATGAAATAAGTCTACCAACCAAACTATCTAGAGTAATATTGCTATTTTCTACTGCTCTCATTTATTGTATAGCAGATACTCTAATAGCATAAATAGGCAGTAAGGTTTTGAGAATTTTACTTACCACTATTTCTTCTTCAAGTACACCTCCTACTCCTCGGATAGCATTAACAACTTCTTTGATTTTGTAGTTGTACTAAGTGATGTTTTCTCCTCTTTCATTCTGAGGTCATTAAACTTTCCTCTTAGGCTTTCTGCCTTAGCTCTCAGCACATTTTTATCTCCTCCATGTACTAGCTTGAGTTTGTCCCACATTTATTTTGCAGTGGTGCATGATTTGACATCTTCAAATTCAACATCGGAGAGTGAGGAAGAAAGTTCTATCATCATAGAATTATTTTCATGCTTCTCTCTCTCAATTGATCAAATATTAGAGGTTCAGTAGGTAAAACAAATTTAGTATCTAAGTATTGAGTAATATCATTTCCAATACCTGATAGGTGGAGTCTTATCTTGCTTTTCCATGATGCAAAGTTGTCCTTGTTCAACTTAGGCACATCCCTTTTTCTCATCTTGTGATCTTTAGCTTGAGTCTTAAAACTCTTTTCCAAGCACACAAGCTCTAATACCAATTGTTAGAATAATTGAGAGGGGGGGTGAATCAGTGGCCTCAAAAATTAATCCAATAATTCAACCAAAAACTTTATACCACAAATATAAAACCTCTAGTTATCTTCAGTCCTACAAGATGCATGCCTTGTGTGAATCTAACATGTATATACTTCTCGATGAATATACTATTTATCCTTTCCTTAAGCTTTACCCAATGACATTTTATCTTTTCTTAACCTTTACCGAAATACATTAAATAACTTAGTGTTTACCGATCAATCTTGTCTTAGTAATGTGTAAAGAAAAACATCAAAGAAATGAACCATATACACATTTGACACATGGATTTTTAATGTGGAAACCCTGTTAAGGGAAGAACCACTTGGGACCAGTAACCCAAATTTTTCACTCTTCTAAAGTGAGCTCGGTGAAGAGCCAACCATGTTAAAGGTTACAAACACACTGTTAAGTGCGACCTTGTTAGAGGATTTAAAACTGATAGTTATCACTTGACCTAGCATTCACTATGTTGTCAACATGAAAACCTTTTGATACTCCTTGGGATGTATCTCAATATATAAAGGATGGTTAAATCCCACTCTGTTAAGAGATTTTCTAAATCAATGGTTAAACTAAATAAGTAGATGATCTATTCATTAATACAACTTTGAATTGCATATTTTCAGATCTATTGTAATTCCATAATACCTTTCTGATCAATTTTCTCTTCAATTCCTTTGCTCCACTTCTTTATGCTCTGTGAATGTTGTTGCTGCTTTGTTGCTCGGTGTCTGCAAAATGTGTAGAACAAGCATTGAGATTCAACACCTTTGTCAGTACTCCCCAATCCATATGCCAGACACAGGGATCAAATTTGATAGGTGAAATGTTTTATCCAATAGATGGAGAAAACATGACAAATGTAAATCCATATGCAACAAATTTTGTTGTTTTCGACCTGTCTGGTCACCATGAATGCATGATCAAAGGAGCAACATTGTCTAGAAGAATTCCCTAAGGATATGTCATCTTGTGGCTTGATAAAATGGAAGATCTGAGACAATGGATGGGTATTGATTAAGAGAATTGACAACAGAGGTTTTATATAGATGAAATGGTTAGAGATGTTTTCTTGGTAGATATGCATCAAAATGGAGCCAGTGAAAGGCTTTAGAAAATTTCAAGAAAATGCCATGAAGGGGTCCGCATACAGCCTGATAGATATACAAGATAAGTTAACAATTTGAGGCATAGATGGCAACAACAATCTGCATGGTATGTGTGACAGGGATTTGTTGAATCTAGAGTTTATGAACAATATACATACAATGTTCAAAGTGAAACAAGGAAGCATCATCCATTGAAACCTCAAGTAAGGGTAGGAGACGCCCAAATTAGATTTTTTGAATAGGCTCAATACTTTCAACCAAATGCAATTCGCAAATGTAAAGTTCAAATCCCTCAACCTTGGCAATGTCTCTCATACCTAGTGCAAGGATGGAGAAATTGGAACAAGACATTGTAGCTATTCATACCATGGAAGATTCAAATGCAAAAGGGCATAGAATTTCAGACATGGCATTCGTGTACACCAAATTGGAAGCTTTCGAGGTAGCGCATGGACATCCACCAATTTAATCCAAAAATATATAATGTGATCAAGCGAAACAATCTATACTGCTTCCGCATCATAACAATGGTATTCAGCGTGAGACAGGTATTGAGGTGCTCCATACGTGAGAAAACTCACAAGTAAATCCTATCGGCTAATAAATAAATTGTTTTTAACCTCCATGGGGACTTAATATAGCCTATGGGACAAGCTACTTCACATTTGTATTTCAGCGTTTTTCTTAAAATTTGTGATGATGAGTGCTCTGGCTGCTCAACAATCCCCTTGTTGAATAAATTGACCCAGGAGTTAGGTGTCAATATAGTAGCATAATGGACCCTGTTTCCCTTGAAGGCATCACATTCTAAAATGAAATGCTTTTCGGTTTCTACTTTTCCAAAAGTACAGAAAATACACTCTTTCTTCTCAAGCTTCTTTGGTTTTTTCCACTGCTCAGTTTCACAACGAAGTTGATGTGAGTTTTTCCTTAACTGAGATATAAGAATTTAGGCTCTCCAAGAAATATTGACCCCTATGTATTCTTTTTTATGATGGTTACGAGTGTAGACACCCGAAAAGGGACAAGCTTGCGACTTTACATTAAAAACACTAATTTTCATCTATTAATTAATGGATTTTTAATCATTAATTAATGATCTATTTTCTTATAAAATCATTCCCTAAATCATCTAATTAAATTCCCAAAATTAATTAAATAATTAATTTTATTTAATTAATTAACCTTAATTGATTAATTACCATTAATTAATTAATTAAATGCAATTTCCTATAGTTTAAATTCAAATATTTAAACTTACTAATTAAATTCTTCCAATTAAATTAATTTAATTTCATCAAATAAAGCAATTCTAAATAAAAAAGAATTCAATTATCTCACATGTTGAAAACTTTAATTAAATATTCATTTATCTTCAAAGAGATAACTCCAATCAGATCACATGGGTTACTCCACCCATCTCTCCAGTTCACATGGGTAACTCCACCCACCTCTTCAGTTCTAAAAGGTAACTCACAATTAGCTCTTCAGTTAACCAAACTCTATCTCCTCTTTACCAATTGAAGAGGCGGAGTTTACTGATGGCTTCTCCAGTTCCTTTTAATCTCAACTGTTCATCTCCCTATCTCTGGGATTGATCTCAACTATTCATTTCATCCTCAATTCCTATATAATAAACCCATCATAACCATTTGAAGGATCAAGATTTCAAGCTCTTGTGCGCCATTGCTATGTCAGTTTGGTTTTAGCATTCAAGCCATCTTGCAATCACACCCATTTCAATTTACAAATTCTTGATGCTTCTCAAGTCATAGACGCTGCCCACACCAATACCAAGCATCAAAAACAACATTTCGGAAGGAGTAGAGAGAGACAATAGAAGCTTCAAGCACTTTGGGGTTTGCATTCATTTGTTTTCCTTTCATTGCTTGTACATTTTATTGGTTACATTTCAAGTTATTCATTTTAGTAGTTCTTGTGTATTGGATTTATATCATTGTAAAACCGTTGCTACTAACCCCCACCTTTGGAAAGCTTGAGAATCACGAATCACGAAGAAGAGAGGCATACATTTTGGTGAACCCGACGTGAAGCAAACAGCCTGAATATATCTTGCATACAATAGACAAAATCCTTTAGCCTCGGTCATACACTTGCAAACCTCATTTTCCATCATTTTCTCGATATCTATGTAATTTCGTAATTACTGGTATTTTGCCGCAATTGATGAAATAGTGCCACAATTGACTGGTTTAATGTCGTAATTGATTTGAGGGTTTCGTAATCTTTTCTATCATTTTTCAATTCTCTATTTCTCGTATTGTTCTGTAATTGACTGATCCGTGCCACAATCACCTACATATTGTCGCAACTGAGAGTATTTTGCCGCAATTGATAGAACTTTACTGCAATTGCCAAAAGTTTGCCGCAATCGCCAAAAGTTTGCCACAATCGCTAAAAGGTTGCCGCAATAGCCAAAAATTTTCCACAATTGAAGGAAGGTATTTATGTTTTGCAATTATCAACTTCTAAAATTTTGTTTGAAATATTTAAAATATAACATTTAAGTATAATGCAATTGCCAAAAGTTTGCCGCAATCGCTAAAAGGTTGCCACAATAGCCAAAATTTTGCCGCAATTGAGGGAAGGTATTTATGTTTTGCAATTATCAGCTTCTAAAATTTTGTTTAAAACATTTAAAATATAAAATTTAAGTATATTTAGCTTTCTTATACTTTAAGTTATATTTTAAATATATACTTCTAGGATGTTTGAGAGTGGTTTCAGATCTCTAGGAGTTAAAATGAAAAATCTAAATTTTGGAAGATTTTTCAAAAAAATCAGACTTAGTCAAATTTTAGGATTCAACATGTGTTACTAAGCTTGTTGTTTCAGCTTGTGGCGTTGGAAACAGATTTAACAAAGAAACTAAAATTAACTCATTTGCTATTTTAGTGCTTAAAAAGAACATTGTATGCCAAACATCACAAATATCACTTTTCCAATTTGGTGCTTAAAATTGACATGGTGGTTAACAATTGAACAAAGGCAAAAAATCTTTCAATTTGGTGCACTAAAATTGAACAAGCAATCAACACCTACTTTTGGGCTTAAAACTGAACACTTTTGATTGTATGGTGGTGTAGCTTAGTTCACATTTCAAACTTTCAGAGCTTAATCAATTTACCTTGTGTCTTGAGTTTTGGGTGCACTTGCACAATCTATTAGATTAGACACCTTTATACTTTTTGGAAAGGCCTATCCAGGGAATGCGCTTCTTCCTCAGAGAACAACCTTAAATCGGTAATCCTTTTGATCAGTATATAAACAAGGTGTGAACCAACGTTTCATCTTATCTAGCCAAGCTCAAGCGAGGTGTGTTGATGATAGTCTGGATTGGGTTAATATCCCTAAGGAGCCAGCGTGGTCAACTAGGCTCTTAAGTGAGTCACACACGTACAGACTGATTGGATAGACACCACATACCCTTACTACAACCTTGTTAATTAGAGGCCAACCGGATTTACCTCTGAACAGGTACCTTATTATAGTGTAAGGGGTTGCAGAATTTCCCCCCAAGATTCCCAACATATGTGTCCCACGGTATTTGTGTAGTGAAAGAGATCTTCACTCCATGGCAACAATACCTAGCAACGACAAAAACACGGGCACCTACGTCGTGGACCTTCATGTCCTAGCAGTGTGACAATTATTGTGTGAGCTGACAGACATTCAAGCATTGGGCCTATAACATTATATTCTTAAGCCATTGACCTAGATTAATCTGACTGTTCATTGTTGAGACCTCGTGATAACATTACAACTTGAAAGAGTTGTAGAACATACACATTGCCAGTCTTCATTCTTCAAAACACAGTGTCTATTGTGCTTGTTCTTTGATCAGTTTCTAAAAATGCAAAACAAACATCCAAACTGTCAAAATGAGTCAAACATGTTAAAGTCTAGGGTTGTCAACATCAACTGTCTTCCAAATCAGAAGCCTTGTTCTAGAAAATAAAAACTTGACAGACAATGAGATCTATCTTTTGAGCCTTTTCAGACTGTTTCCCCTTTACCTTAATTGCCTGCAGTTTGTCGCAATTGATGGAGGTTTGCCGCAGTTAACTTGTTTATTACTGTAATCAACATGTTTATTACCGCAGTCGATGATAAAATACCGCACTCAACCAATCACTTTTCCGCAATCAGTGGAGTTGTGTCGCAGTTAACCAGAGATATTTTACACTTATTTTGACCTAAAAACCTTGAAAAATACTCTCCATTTTGTGTCAGAGATCAGTGTCTATCCCAAAAAAATGTGAAGAACATTGTGTGAATCTCTAAACATTGTTAGTTCAAAAGTTCAGACTTGAAATATCTTGATTTCATCATCTCAAACATCATCATTATCTCTATCAGTGACTTTGTCCCAGGCAAAGGTCTACAAATATTATCTTTTACATCATCAAAAATTTGAGATCAAGATAAATCAACATATGTCCTTAGAATTACCCTTGTCCAAAACATAACTCAAACTTCCCTGGAAAGGTTATCCTTTTTTGTTTTCTTTTTATCACTTGTTTTAGTTACAAAATATGGACCACACTATGTCTCAAACACCTCATGGAGGGCCTTACACAAGGTCCAAGGCTAGAACACAACCTGATGATTCATATATCAATAGATTCCCCACTTGGGAAACAGAGCGAGAGGATGATCCTTTCACAAATAACAGTCCTGCTCTATTCACTGAACATCCCCGTGGGTCAGCTGTATTCCAAAATCTCACAGAAGAGGAGCTCGAAGATATAGAGCAAGATGCCCATTCTACACAAGTGGTTGACACTATTGTAGAGAGGAATCCCAAACATTTCTTAGCCATGCTAATAAAGAAGGGAGTCAAACTCCCCGCTGAATTCAATGTGTCGACCATATGGCCCGAAAACCCTCTCACAGGTCAAAACACTAGTCAGCCCTCTCAAACACTACCTTTGGTTTCTCAAATCTTCCCACCATTGACAACACCCATGTTGGCACAAATGATACCCAATCAAACCAATTGCATAAACCAAGCGAGCATATCTTCCACTCAAAGCATGAAAGGCTCTCAACTAAGTGTACCCATGGTCACTAGTATGCCTCCACCTTCGGCCTCATGGCCGGGACAATCAAGCTCTCATGCTATGCCTTCCATCCCACCAGCAAATAGAAACTGTGTTGAAACTGTGTCGCTACTGCAGTCAATCTCTACAGGTATGACTTATAGTCAATGCCCACCCAAGGCTACACCTTTTCCCATTCAAAAACCAATCCAACCCCAGCAAAAACAACCCCAACTTTAGTTGCCACAAATCCAACCCCAGCTTTAGTTGCCACAATTCCAACCTCAACAACAACAACCCTAGCTTCAGTTGCCACAAATCCAACCCCAGCAACAACAAACCCAGCTTTAGTTTCCATAAATCCAACCCCAACAACAACAACCCCAGCTTCAGTTTTCACAATTCCAACCTCAGTAGCAACAACCCCAACCCCAGCTTCAGCAATAGAAATATCAACCCCAACAGTATCAACCACAGTTTCAACAACAACAACATCCCCAACCCCAACAACAAACACAACATAATCAACCTTGGGCAACTCACATGCCCCCATATCAGAATCATGTGTTGGGAAATCAATATCAAGTCCCAAAGATGAGGTCCTAAGTTCCTACTCAAGGGACACAACCTGATGAGTCCTATATCAACCAATTTCCCCCATGGGAAAAAGAACAAGATGATAACCCATTTCCCTCATACGAAGAAGAATAAGAACCCAACTACTATGATGACAACAACCCTCTTGTCTATTCAGAAAGTTTCCTTGAGTTGGCACACGAACACTGGAAAAATAATATCCTCATGCAACAAGTGCAAGACCTGCAAAATCAGCTAGATGACCTTCAAAGTCAAAGTCAACCAAAGACTTACAATCTAGAGGACTTATATCCCTACCCTATTGACTATATATCTCATATCGCATCACAAGTCAATGAATATTCTCTTATTTCCTCAAATCTACCACCGGTGATTTCCCAAATAAACACAATTGAAAATATGTGATCCTTGGGAGACCAATCTAAACCTTTCAGGAGTTTAATTCAAAAACTGGTTCATAGACATCATTCTATTGTTAAGCAAGATCAAAATCATCTACACATGTCTAGCAAGGGTCCATTTCAAAACAATAACATTGTTGACACATCTATCTCCTATGAAGAATTTGTCCTACAAAAAGCCTCCATGTTTCCCATTAGTCATTCATCCCCTGAAGAGTCACAAGAGAAATAAATTTCCATTCCTATCAAATGATATGTCCAGTGATGAGACCTCCCAAGGTCTATCCACAATAGATTTTGATGTTAATCCCTTTTACGACTCAGCTATCCCAGATCCAATGCCACCATGTGCTGCATTCCTAGATGAACCCACTCCAAAGAGTCACATTAAAAATCCTTCTCCCTCGTGTCAAAGCATTGAACCCTTCCAAGAATCCACCATACATATTCCAATTGATATCCTATGTCAAGAGGATGATTCAAAGCATGAAGAAACAAGTCCTAAAGAAAATCAAGATCAAGATCCCAAGAATGACCAAACCTATGTAGTTTTTGACCAAGATCTTATACTTCTAGAAACTCATGAAGATTCCACTATCCTTGAGCATCCTATCCAAACCGATCCCCTTCCATCCCAAAAAAAAAGTTTCCTTCCAAGTCTTATGGACCTTCCACTTCCCATTCCTAAGCAAGAACATGACATCCTTCCCATTCCTTCGAAGGATTCCATTCACAGTCAAGAGAAAATCACACCTAAAATGGAGTCTGATGGTCATCTTCCAAGTCAAGATCAAAGTATCCCTTCACCTTCATCTCCACAACAATATCCCATCATCCCTCTAGATCCTCCTCATGATCCTATGATTCCTTCATCTCCATGTCCTAATCCTCCATCTTCTCCATACGATCACATCCTACCAAATGATCTTGTCACTGCTCCTATTCCATCACAAGATCCTATCATTCCTTGTGATCCCCCTCATGATCCCAACACATTTATGCAAGTTATTCATGAACCCCATGCATTTCAAATAGATTCCTTTACTTCCATCCGGTCTGGTCCACTTCATGATCCTATTGTTTCTTCCATATTATATCCACCTCAAAATGGACTCGAGTCTTTTACAAAGTATCCTACTAGTCAAAGAAAGCATTATCAAGTCAAAGGGTTAGACCTCCATGAACAAAGTACATTAAAACCATTTCATATCAAAGAAAATTCTGATGGTCATGACCTCCATAACAAAACTCATTCTCAAGATATTGGTACACCTTCCAAATCCAAATCCAAATCCAAACATATACCATCCCCTTCACCCCTTCCATCCATCTTAGGTCCATATATTCCTCCATCCACTAGTTCACAATCCACTTCTCTTTTCCTAAATCAAGGTCAGCAAAGGCAAACATCTTGGACAACCTTCCACCCATCCAAAAAGTCTCCATACTATTATTATCCATCCATGAATCACATTCCCCTTTCAAGCAATTTGAAGTCCAAACATAAGTTCCATAAGTCAAGAAGTCGACATACAATCAAGGATCAACATGTCCATTCTAATTGACATGTAAAAACAAAGAAAAATATGATCTAAAAGAAAAAAGAAATGTCCAAAAGGCCTCAAAGGCCCCTTGAGAAAAAATAAAATTCAAAATCAATATGGGTTCCTAAATATCTTATAGAAATAATGTGTTCTAAGGGCCCACAAAAGAATAAAAAATCAAAATCCATGTGGATTCCTAAGAAGATTTTTGAAGCACAGTATCCCAAAGAAAAATCCAAGTTGTCATCCAAAATTTCTATCCATCCATTTAAACACCTCCAACCTTCCAAATCCATTTTGGGTCCTTATGTCCCAAAATTCATAAACATTCCTCCATCAAGTCCAAAATCTCCTTTTCTTCCATCAAATCCAAAATCTCTTTTTCCTCCATCACCCCTCAAGGTGTTGCCAATGTTGTTCGTTCCCACATATCCATCCACTCAAAATCAATTATTCTCGCAATTCCTACATTATCCAACACATATATTCCAGTCTTTCATCCATTCTCTTATCCAATCCTGCAATAAAGCATTACTCTATCCCACTTCATCCATTTTATCCCCCTTTTCCATCACCCTATCAACATCTTTGAGCATACCTTCAATAGCCATGATCTATTATAACACATATTAAAAGGTTACAATCTGAAGAGCAAGATGCTTAAGTCCTTCCTCCATTCCCTATCACGAGTATTTTTATCTTCCAAAAAAAGTCAAGAAAAAAAAGAGAGAAAAATATTCGTCCACTAGTGAAAACCTGGCAAACAGGCACATTGGGAAAGTACCATGATGAAAACCATGCAAACATGCATCATGTGTAATCTACTAACTTCTTTCATTCCATACATGGGGGCATGTTCCATCCATATTTTCCTATCATATCATATCCCTTTCATTTCCTCCATTAACCTATATCCCTCATATCCCTTATCTTATCAACATCCATATTTTTCCAACTTTGATCTTGACAAGGCTAGGGATCTCCCTAGAAACATCACATGTCCTATATGTTTCATGTTTTCCACATCCCTATGGTCAATATTTCCTATCTTTTCACAGTCTTGAATCCATATCCCTTCCCCTTGTCCATTATTGATCTTGTTTTCCCTATCCATGTCCTATCATTATCCTATCAAATCCCTCTCTTGGTCTTGATAGAAAATACATATTAAAAAAAAATAAAACAATGCAAAACCTATTTTCAGCATCCTCTTGACATGTCCACTCTTGTCAACCACATGCCAATCAATGCACCATGTCTTTATCTTATCTTGTCATGTCCAGTCCCTTATCTTGTAGAGAAACATGTTATCTCATCCTGTGGATAGTCCTTGGCATCCAAACAAATTCAAGACATACTAAGAGACCTTTGACCTTCATCCATCTACCCGTTCATCCATCAATCCATAATTTTCTTGCCTTGCTAGACTGGGGGCAATCTAAAAAAAATCTGTGGGGATTTGACCTAGTGGGAAAGAATACACCTTCTTCAGCAAATGGACACAAATACATCATAGCAGCAATGGAGTACTTCACTAAGTGGGTGGAAGAAATTCCCCCCACTTACATAACTGGAAAGTAGATATCAATGTTCATACTCAACCACATCATCTGTCGATACGAGATTCCTCAAACCATCCTAACAAATCATGGTACACCTTTCCAAAAAAAAGATGTTGAAGAGCTATGCAAACAGTTCCAAATAAAACAAGGGTTTTCTTCATTCTATTATCCTCAAGGGAATGGCCAGGCCGAAGCAACAAACATGACTATCTTGAAAATATTAAAGAAATAGTTAATGAATCAGGGTGAGACTAACATTTATAGCTTAGTCCCCCATTATGGGCATACAGAACTAGTGTGAGAACACCTATAGGAGCCACTCCTTTCTCCCTAGTCTATGGATCAGAGGTGGTATTACCCCTCGAAGTGGAAATCCCATCCCTAAGGATATCATTAAAGAACCTGATTACAGATGAAGACTACATAGTAGCAAGGCTCAATGAACTGGAGTTACTAGATGAAAGAAGACATCATGCATTCAACCACCTACAAGGCTATCAGAATCGCCTTAGAAGAAACTATCACAAGAAGGTGAAGCCATGAACATTTGAGGTAGGAGACCTTGTCCTCATGGAAAATCAAAAGAACCAACTAGAAAGAGTGAAACCAGGAAAGTTTGATCCTAACTAGCTAGGACCATTTGTCATTGTCATCTCTACCCAGAATGGGGCATTCCAACTGGCGACACCAGAGGGTGATCAACTCCCCGGATACATCAACAACATGCACCTCAAGAGATTCTATGTTTGAGACCTCTATGGTTAAGGCACCTATCTACATATCCAGAAAATACCAAAAAAATCAAAAAATAGAAAAGTTGCCTTGGTGAAAACCTGGCAATCAGGCACCTTGGTGACAACAAAAAAATAAAAAAGGAAAAGCAAAAGAAAACAAAAAAGTAAAGAGAAACAAAATCCCTCTCTCAGTGAAAACCTGGTAAATAGGCGCTATTGAGTAGGTACCTTGGTGAAAACCTGGCAAACAGGTGCCAAGTGTTCAAATCCAGCTTCACCATCTATGAACTCCAAGATCAAAAGCTTGAGTATACTTCAAAATGCAAGATTGACTACCCAAGCTATATCCAGAAGCACAAACCCCTATGAGCTCCAAACACCTATCCATGGTTAGTACAGGTCCACCAGACTAGGGGGCGATTCTAAATATTCTGCAAAAATCCTAAAAAATTGAAAAACACATAAAAAATCCTAAAAAGATCAAAATGTTCTGAAAAAATCAATCTTCATAAAAAACATTCAAAAAATTGTAAAAATCCCAAGCAATAAAACCAACTCGGTTATCAAGAGAGAAAGAGGGCGATCACACCCAGTCATTCAATGTCACAATCATGAGCTTTGCAAATAAGCATTAGTCTCATCTGACACAGCCTTATCAATCGATCAAATCAACCAACAAGAAACTAGCGACCAAGCCAATCTATCAATTGTCACAAACATGAACTTTGTGAATCAACATTGGGCCCATCTGACATAGCTTGATCCGCTGCCAAAATGATCAAAATCAATCAATCAAATCCTATCAATCATCTTACACAGTGATGGATACGCTCAAAACCAGACAGGTCAGTCTTATATGAGTCATCTATTACTGAAACCAGACACACTCAAGCAATCAAGACAATAAGCCTATCCAAAGAGTCAATCCAATCAAGAGAATCCAACTGCATCAAGGAACCATCCAAAAATGTTGACTAGGTCAGTCAGTCAGTCAGATGTCAGTCTATATTTCACGGTTATGTTCTTACACTACTCCAGGATCCACCATGTGAGGAGAGTAGCTATGATAGACCATGACTTATTTTTCTTTGATTGTTGTCTATTGAATGTTCACTTCGATTTTAGGGCCATGATGATTTAGGATAAATGCGGCAGGCATTGTCACTTATCTGGCAGTTGCACAGTTCCATGATCTGAGCTTAACCCTGGGAAAGAATTGGACATTCCTTCTCTTTTATTTTCTTTTTTAGTTTATAGAATCAAGAGCTCGTGGTGTATTCAGATGGACTCTAATGCGTTGGAGTTCTATCTTGGTTTCTATGGTCTTTTCTTTTATTTTGCAATCAAGAGCTCGCGATGCTATCCAGATGGACTCTAGGGGCGTAGGAGTTCTATCTTGTTTTCTTTAGCTTTTTTTTACAGAATCAAGAGCTCGTGGTGTTATCCAGATGGACTTTGGGTGCATAAGAGTTCTATCTTGGTTTCCTTTTTTTAGTTTATTCAGAGGACAAAGCGATATCCAGATGGTCAATATCTTGATGCTTTTTGCTCTCTTTCTTTTCAAACAGGGAACATAGCTGAACCCAAATGGTCAATATTTGGGTGCACTAGGTTCTCTTTCTATTCAATCTCTCTACTCCTTTCACTTATTAAGAGGTCGTGGCAGTATCCAGGTGGTATGTGATCTAGATGCATTGGACGCTCTTTAGAAATTCAAAAAATAACAAAAAAAGATGTAATAATGACAAATATTGGAAACAGGGGCAGCGACTTGGGACACTCATCCTTTCTATCAATTCATGTCTATTAAAAAAATCAAAAAAATCCTTTCTATCATTCCATGTCTATTAGATTAATCCTAGAGAACATCTGTCCATACTAACTTCTTTCTAATTAACGCATGCATTACTTAGATATTTTGTACATAATAGATTGCATTCATCCCATTTAAGTGCATCAGAAAATTGAAAAAAACATAGTAGTTGCATACATGGTAAATCATAAATCACATGCATCCATAAACATCTCATATAAACATGCATTTCATTTCCACCATCCTGCATAAACACGTTAGTATCATAGGAATAGTAAATCATCCATCTATGAGTCTGCATATTAGAATCATATTGCATATACATTTTTCATCACTTAAACCAAATCATGTAGAATCATTCATATAGCAAGTAAACCAATGCAAATCATATCAAATCACTAGTTGCATCTCATATAAATCAAGTTATCTGAGTACAATGAACAGTCACAAGTCTGAACAAAGGAAGGTAGTCAACATATATCAATAAATATCAGTGTGTTGGGATACAATAATGGAAGAGCCTCAGAGTAGATCAAAGGAAAATCACTATAAAAATGGTACATGATACACAATATGAGAGGCATCAAAATCAACATGTGCTACCCCCACCCTCGCCAAGAGGTGTACGAGGGGGTGGCATATCAGTAGTAGCCCTCTGTGATGGGGTAGGAGCACCGACACCACTGCTCTGAGATCTCTGTGATCTCTATGCCCTACTGGATCTCTGAGAGGTTGTATAACTAGGAACTCTTTGCTTAGCAGGAACTGCACCCTCATAGTGGCACCTCCAGCACTCAATCTCTCTCTGTGCATCATGCCCAGATCTATAGTAACGGTCTAGAATATCTTGGTGAGAAGCATCATCTACACTGTCAATAAATGAATGAACCTCAGCTTGAGCCTCTCGCTCTCTAGCCTCGGCCGCTGTAACCCTAGCCTCCAAAGTAGTAGCATGGGCATCAAAAGAGGCATGTCTGGCCTGTAAATCATGTACCTACTGAGTAAGCCGCTCCAACTTTGAGGGATCCACCTCCATACCTCCCATGGCCACATCTATATCTCCCTCCTCGGACCTGTCTCCCAATCCCTCATCTCCCCTCCCCCTCACCACCCAAGAATCATCCTCACTCTCTGAACTCTCCCCAGTACTGCTGCCGGTACTGCCACTGCTAGTAGAAGAGCTCGTACCTGCACTCTGCTCATCCAAGGCCTCCACATATATATCCCCTATCTCTATATTTGCATCCTCCATAACCACCCTATCATCCGCCCTCAGAGTAAAAACAACACCAAAATGTCGATGTACTCTTTGAACTAACTGGGGTGCCTCCTCCTCCATCGCCTCCTCATCCTCACAAACAACACTCAAACCAACTCTCTAAGTACTAGTATGGCCACCAATATATCCACCCCTCGTCTAGACTCCACCACCCACACCCCCAAGACCAGGATCATCTCCCCCATCATCTCCCGTCCCCCGTCCTCCATCTCTACCTCCATCTTGTCCACCATCACGCCCACCAACCCTACCACCACCTCGGCCTCCAACGCTCCCTCTATCATGGTCACCATGCCTCCCTCCATCCCGACCACCCCTGCCTCGTACTTGACGATGCCTCCTCATGAGAGTCCTAGTAACAGGACGAGAGACATCTGTACGTGCAACTGGCTGGGTCTGTGCCCAATGAACATCATACTGCCGAGTAGTGCCTGCAAAAGATCAAATTCCAATATCAATACCACATCAGTTGAAGGAAATGTATCATAGAGCAGATAAACTAAAAGAGCAGTAAAGAAACTGAACAAAAGGTGTGTAGAAAAAAAAAAAACCTGCATCTACAGTGGTTGATCGTCATGTCCACACAACAAGAAGTAAACCTGCAAAATCAGTATGAGAAGCATCAAGTGACACAACACCACCCCAGATGGTAGAGTCCCTTGACCTACGGGCAAAATATGCATCCGAGTCAAAAACATCTTGCTGCTCACCAAACTATCGCAACACACTATTAGTGTTGTGGAAGTCAATCATATGTACATAGTCAGTCACACGACCAATCAGGTATCTCTGCTAAAGGAAAAAAGGAAGATGGATGTGCTCTCCATCCCACACAGGGAAATATCTATATGACCTCCAAATTAAATAAGGCATCATGTCTAACTGCTGACACCAATACAACATATGACCCATGTGAGTCTGAATGATGGCTCCATCATACATGAAAACATATGGCATGTATGTAGGCAGAGCATGTGTACCAATAGGATGGCATAAAACAATGTGCTCCCATGCCCATATCTGAAGGAGGGTAGCGCCACAGTCGAGTGACTTACCATTAAGGTAAGCCGTGTAGAACATGTGGAAGTGCATATGAGCTAACATGCATGGCCCCATGCATAAACAATACAATCCCGGACCATACTCTGCAACATAGAACCAAAGCTGACAGAAATCCACATTGTCGACGATCGGGGCATAAGATGCCACAAATCAAACTACCTAGTAAAGTGGACAACCTATCGAGGCCCAAGCCAAATCGGGACCATGGAATATCATATGCACTAGATAAACCAAGCTGATCCTGGGGCAATCTAGAAAGATCTATCAAAGCAACAATACCAGGTCGGGTGGCATACTCCACAAGTGCACCCTGGATCGGAAGCTAAAGGATGTGACACACATCCTCCAATGTAACAGTACACTCTCTAGTGGGTAACTAGAAAGTGCATGTCTCCAAATGCCATCACTCTACAAGAGCCAAGATCAGACCCTTGTTAGTCATGATCTCTGGCATGTAACAGATCCAATATACCCCTAAGTCCCTAAGAACTGACCTCTCATCCTTAGAGAGATGGAACCTGTAAACAAGACCCGCCGGTCTGGACTCCTAACAGCGCAGAATCCTCCTGGTGAACTGCAAACAACAATAAAACATAAATATATCAGTCTCAGTCATACAGGGAAGTGTTAGAAACCAGCATATGCAGAAATGAGACAAGGAAATCAGGCAAACAGTTAAAAAAAATGATTGCGGTAATAAACCATACATATGAAGTCTTGTTATGCGATTGCGAAACACAATAGTCAATTACGAATAATAAATCTCAATTGCAACATGGAAACAAGGCAAGTGTGACACTCTTATCAATTGCGACACTAAGCCAGCAATTGCTGCAAAATTGCAGACGATTGCGGCACCATATGCACAAAAAAAACAAAAAAAAAGATTCTTTCAAAGCAATAAATAAAGGCATTAATGAAATGAATATCAAGAAAACTCACCGGATGTCTTGCGCCAGCTGGTCTCTGATACATCCAGACTTGGTCGAATATGTGAGTGACTCCAGGTAGGCCCGCCATCGTACAAAAACATGAGGAAAAGCATAGAAAACTAAAGACAAACTCACCAAGAAATCAAGTGCTCCAAGAAGGAAATGTGACAAATGAATGGCCCTCTTGGCTACTTATAAGGGTTTCTAGAAACCCTAATTTCTCTACAAGGTCCAATTTTTCTTCCCCGTCCCCAGAAACTTCCACAGTCAATATCAGAGGCATAATAAAGCATTTTTCAAATCAATCAGCTACCCAGATTCAGAAATTATAGTTTCAACAAATTAACGCTCATGTCGTGACTTTTCACTCAAATTTGTTGAGGGGGCATAAATACACCTACTATCGCTGGGGCAAGATCAAAATCAAAGAATCTTTGACACACTGCGACAAGTCACATCGCATCAAAGAGGGGAAAATGTAGACACTTGAAAATGGACAAGCTTGCGACTTTACATTAAAAACACTAATTTTCATCTATTAATTAATGACTTTTTAATCATTAATTAATCATCTATTTTCTTCTAAAATCATTCCCCAAATCATCTAATCAAATTTCCAAAATTAATTAAATAATTAATTTTATTTAATTAATTAACCTTAATTGATTAATTACCATTAATTAATTAATTAAGTTCAATTTCCTATAGTTTAAATTCAAATATTTAAACTTACTAATTAAATTCTTCTAATTAAACTAATTTCAATTAAATTAATTTGATTTCATCAAATAAAACAATTCTAAATAAAAAATAATTCAATTATCTCACATGTTGAAAACATTAATTAAATAAATGAATTAAATATTCATTTATCTTCAAAAAGATAACTCCAATCAGATCACATGGGTTATTCCACCCATCTCTCTAGTTCACATGGGTAACTCCACCCACCTCTTTAGTTCTAAAAGGTGACTCACAATTAGCTCTTCAGTCAACCAAACTCTATCTCCTCTTTACCAATTGAAGAGGCGGAATTTACTGATGGCTTCTCCAGCTCCTTTTAATCTCAACCGTTCATCTCCCTATCTCTGGGATTGATCTCAACTGTTCATTTCATCCTCAATTTCTATATAATAAACCCTTCATAACCATTTGAAGGATCCAGGATTTCAAGCTCTCGTGCGCCATTACTATGTCAGTTTGGTTCTAGCATTCAAGCCATCTTGCGATCACACCCATTTATATTTGCAAATTCTTGATGCTTCTCAAGTCATAGATGCTGCCCACACCAATACTGAGCATCAAAAATAGCATTTCAGAACGAGTAGAGAGAGACAATAGAAGCTTCAAGCACTTTGGGGTTTGCATTCATTTGTTTTCCTTTCATTGCTTGTACATTTTATTGGTTACGTTTCAAGTTATTCATTTTAGTAGTTCTTGTGTATTGGATTTATATCATTGTAAAATCGTTGCTACTAACCCCCGCCTTTGGAAAGCTTGGGAATCATGAATCACGAAGAAGAGAGGTGTTCAACGAGTGAGATTAAACTCAGCAATATAATACTCTTTCTTTCTCGTTAAACCTTTATCCCAAGAGCGCTTGTGGAATTTATTCATAAAAAAAGTCTTTATCTCTTTACTATTTGTGGGACACGAGTTCAAGTAGATGTCTCATTTATTTAACCATTTGTTGTTTTGTTGCATCCAAGCCTTCTTTTTTTTGCACAAAATATTAGTGAAGACAATCTTAGGTCATATGCCCTCATCCATTCTCTCTATTCTTTTTAAATATCTTATGAGACTTACCATAGCAATTGCTTCAATAGGAGAAGCCCCCACTTCTCTCAACATGATATCATATGGGACTGATCTTTTGATTTTGAACTTGTTTGTAATCAAGCATTTTTGAATTTTCTCAATTTCCTTCCATTGTAAATCCTAAGTGTTGCTATCCCACAACTCAAAGCCATAAAGAACCACCGGAAGCGTTAAAATCCCAAAGAGAGTTTGAGTAGTTTTCTAATCCCAAAGCTCTGCCTCTTTACATATATTTTGAAAAGCATAAAACACTTTCCAACCTCCCAAAATTCACTTCTATATGCACCCTTACCAACTTAATTTTTTATTGAAGTCAATTCCAAGGTATTTGTAATATGATACTTCTTTAAGAGCACTACCATCAAAGTAAAACTTATGTTGATTATGTTTCCTTTTATTAGAGAAAACCAACACTTTTTTCTAAGCTTTGAGCTAGGAGCTATAGTATTCCATTCCTTTTGTAACTTTGTCCTACTCTCGTAGTTTGTGAATTATTTTAGTTTTACTTGTTATGCCAAAGGTGTTTCCTTATTTGAATAGCTCAATCTGATTTTCAAAATCAACAGTCCACATCATAGGAGAGGTGTGAACAACCATTGAAGTCTTACTCATTGTCTGATTTTGTTGTCATCATTTTATTTCTACATTGAAGTATTCATCTGGTCATTTTTTCGCATTGTATTTCCCTTTGTCCCATTCATTTGTTTCACAATTTTCATCATTTTCTACCAACTGCAATTGTCAGGCACGAGAAACAAAAGCATCACATCGCTCATTCATTCATTCATTCATTGATTTTCACCTTTTTCAGTCGTTCCTGACAAATTTTTCATCATTTTCTATCTTTGCTTGTTGGTTTTCAGTTGTTATTTCATTATTTTTCATCATTAGCATTGTACGCCTCTTCTTTTGATTTGTGATCCGGGGATTCCCAAGCTTTCCAAAGGCAAGGGTCAGTAACAAAGGTTTCAAAATTTATATAAACCAAATACACAATACTACCAATAACGAATAACAATGAAACGTAATCAATAAAATGTACAAGCAAGAGAAAGGAAAACAAATGAATGCAAACTCCACGATGCTTGAAGCTTCTATTGTCTCTCTCTACTCCTTCTGAAACACTGTTCTTGATGCTCAGTATTGGCGGGGCAACGTCTATGACTTGAGAAGTGTTGAGAATTTGCTAGTTGAAATGGGTGTGTGATCGCAAGATGGCTTGAATGCTAGAACCAAACTGACGGAGTAATGGCGCATGAGAGCTTGAAATTCTGGATCCTTCAAATGGTTATGAAGGGTTTATTATATAGGAATTGGTGATGATATGAACGGTTGAGATCAAGCCCAGAGATGGGGAGATGAACGGTTGAGATCAAAAGGAATAGGAGAGGTCCTCAATAAACTCCACCTCTTCATTTGGTAAAGAGGAGATAGAGTTTGGTTAACTGAAGAGCTAATTATGAGTTACCTTTTTGAACTGAAGAGGTGGGTGAAGTTACCCATGGGGACTCAAGAGATGGGTGGAGTAACCCATGTGATCTGTTTCGAGTTATCTCTTTGAAGATAAATGAATATTTAATTCATTTATTTAATAATTGTTTTCAACATGCGAGATAATTGAATTCTTTTTAATTAAGAATTGCTTTGTTTGATGAAATTAAATTAATTTAATTGGAAGAATTTAATTAGTAAGTATAAATATTTAGATTTAAACTATAGGAAATTGAGTTTAATTAATTAATTAAAGATAATTAATCAATTAAATCTATTTAATTAAATAAAATTAATTATTTAATTAATTTTGGAAATTTGATTAGATGATTTGGAGAATGAATTTAGAGGAAAATAGATGATTAATTTATGATTAAAAAACCATTAATCAATAGATGAAAATTAGTGTTTTTAATGTAAAGTCGCAAGCCTGTCCATTTTAGGGTGTCTACATTTGCCCCTCTTTGATGCGATGTGACTTGTCACAGTGTGTCAAAGATTCTTTGATTTTGCCACAGCTTACTCCGACATTAGTAGGTGTATTTATGCCCCCTCAACAAATTTGAGCAAAAAGTCGCTAGATGAGCGTTGATTTGTTGAAAATGCCATTTGTGGAACTGGGTAGCTGACAGATCTGAAAAATACTTTAATATGCCCCTGTAATTGACCTTCAAAGTTTCTAGGGACCGAGAAGAAATTTTGGAGCTCCTAGTGAAATTAGGGTTTTCCAGAACCCCTATAAGTAGCGAAGAGAGATCTTCATTTGGCACATTGCGATCGTGGAGCCCTGAGACCTTGGTGAGTTTGCCTTTTGATTTCTGCCTCATTTCCTTATGTTTTCGAGCAATGGCTGGCCTTCCTAGCATAGTGCACATCTCTGACTGAGTCCGTACCTACCGCAGACCTGCTGGCTCTGGATGTCCGGTGAGTTTTCTTGCTTTGCGTGTCATTTATTTCTTTTAAAATTTGCACTTTTTTGAAACATTTACATGTGTGCCGCAATCGGCTGCGGTTTTGCCGCAATTGCGGTTTGAATGCCGCAATTGCTGGTTAAATATCACAATTGATAAGTGTGCCACAGTTGGGTTTGTGGAATGCCGCATTTGAAATTTGTGTGCCTCACTTGCTGTTTCTTTTTTGCAATCGCATAAAAGTACCGCATATGACTTGGTTAATTACCACAATTGATTTTTTTGCACTGTTTGCCTATGTTTTATGTCTGTTATCTTCTTTTTCTAGCTTTTGTTACTTTCCTCAATGACTGAAACTGATGATTTTATGTTTTTTGCTGTATGTGTAGTTCACTGGGTGTATCTTGTGCTATCGGGAGTCCAGACCGGTGGGACTCGTGTATTGATTCTATTTGACCGAGGATGAGAGGTCAGTTCTCCGTGATCTTGGATTGTACTGGTTGTGTTATATGCCCGAGATCACGACCAATAGGGGTCTGATCTCCGCTCTTGTAGAGCGATGGCACTCAAAGACATGCACTTTCTAGCTACCTACTGGGGAGTGTACTGTGACTTTGGAGGATGTGTATTGCATCCTCCAACTCCCTATCCAGGGCAAGCTTGTGGAGTATTCCACACGTATTGGTGTTACTGCATTGACTAAGCTCTCTGGATTGCCCCGGGATCAGCTCGGGCTTGCTGGAAATTATGACATTCTTTGGTCTAGATTTGGATTAGGCCTTGATAGACTGTCTACATTGTTGGGTAGTTTGATATGTGGGCTTCTATGCCCCGATCGTCGACAACGTGGTTTTCTGTAGGCTTTGGTGGTGTTTTACAGAGTATGGTTCGAGACCATACCATCTTTTCTTAGGGTCCATGCATGTTGGCCCTCATGCATTTTCACATGTTGTATGTGGCTTACCTTGATGGTAAGTCACTCGGCTGCGGTGCTACTTTGTTACAGATATGGGCATGGGAGCATATAGCAATCTGTCATCCTGTAGGTGCCCATGCTCTCTCGGCACATAGGCCATATGTGTTCATGTATGATGGTGCTATTGTCCAGACTCATATGGGTCATCTTTCATACTGGTGGCAACAGCTTGATATGATTCCGTACTTTATCTAGAGGCCATACAGAGATTGTCCTGTCTGGGATGGAGAGGACATTCATCTTCTTTTCTGTCATCAGTGACGATACTTGATTGGATGCATGACTGATCACGTCCATATGATAGATTTTCATAACACCGACAAGGTGTTACGTCAGTTTGGAGAGCAACAGGATGTATCTGATTCTTACGCCTACTTTGCTTGGAGGTCGAGGGATGCTACTGTTTGGGGTGCCGTGGTATCACTTGATGCTGCTCGCACCGAGTTCATGGGATTTCTTCCTGTGGCATGGACCTAGCATTCTGCCACTGTAGACCCAGGTTTGTTTTATTTCTGATTGCTTTATGTTTTTCCTTTCTGCTCTTTGATTCTTGCTCACATCTTGGTTTGATACTTTATGTCTTTATCTGCTCTTTTACTGATAGTTGAATTTGTCTTTTGCAGGCACTACACCATAGTTTGATGCCCATTGGTTGTAGCGTAGGCCTGTTGCATTGACAGATGTCTCACATCCTGTTCCTAGGACTATCATGAGGAGGGCCCGATGGGTACAGCGGGGTAGGGGAGGTCGTGGTGGAGGGAGAGGTGGTGGCAGGGGAGGGAGGGATGCTGGTAGAGATGGTGGGGAGAGGGGGG
>MU223722.1:204936-217331 GCA_018584345.1 Thuja plicata | reverse complement strand
TTTCATAGTATTGTTATGTTGCAGGTGTGGAGAGCAATTTTGGAGGAGAATTTGAGCACTCAAGATCTCTTCTTGTTTTCTTTATTCTTGCATTCATGGCTCCTCATATAGATTAGAATCATGTTTACTTTCATAGATTAGATTTGCATTCATATTTCCTTTCATAGACTAATATGCATTGTTATCATATAGAGTAGATTTCATTTTTATGCATTTGAATCTCTTGTTTCATGGTGTATTTGCAATAGACACAACTAGGTCAATCTAAGGGCCTTCATTTTACATTTTTACACATCCATGACTAGAGAGCTATGGATCGATATTTGAGGCCTCATTCTTGAGCAACCTTGAATGAAATGATTCATAGAAGTGTGACAACATTTATGCACACAGATAGAACTCCTACGCCCCTAGAGTCCATCTGGATAGCATCGTGAGCTATTGTTTGCAACATAAAGGGAAAGACCATAGAAACCAAGATAGAACTCCAAAGTACTCAGAGTCCATCTAAATAGTGCTGCGAGCTCTTGATTCTATAAACCAAACAAGCAAAAATAAAAAGAGAAGAAATGTCCAATTCTTTCCCAGGGTTAAGCTCAGATCGTGGAATTGCGTGGCTACCAGATAAGTGACAGCGCCTACTACATTTACCCTAAATCATCATGGCCCTGAAATCAAAGTGAATGTTCAACATACAACAATAAAAGAAAATAAGTCATGATCTATCATAGCTACTCTCCTCACATGGTGGATCCTGGAGTAGTGTAAGAACATAACCCCAAAATATAGACTGACATCTAACTGACTTGACTGACCTAGTCAACATTTTTGTATGATTCCTCAATGCAGTTGGATTCTCTTGATTGGCTCAACTCTTTGGATAGGCTTGAGTGGTTGGATTGCTTTGATTGTGTTGGCAGCTGATTAAGCTGTGTCAGATGGGCCCAATGCTTGTTCGCAAAGCTCATGATTGTGACAGTTTTGATTGATATATTCGATTGCTATGATCATGTTGGCAGTTGATCAAGCTGTGTGAGATGGGCCCAATGCTTGTTTGCAAATCTCATGATTGTGACAATTGATAGTTTGGCTTGGTCGCCTGTTGCTTGTTGACTGAATTGATAGATTTGATAAAGTTATGTCAGATGAGCCCAATGTTGATTCACAAAGCTCATGGTTGTGACATTTGATTGACTGGGCATTCTTTCCCATTGCTCTCTTGATAACTGAGTTAGTTTTATTGCTTTGGATTGTGCATTTTTTGAATTTTTTTGATGAAGATTGATTTCCTCTTGATTTTTGATCTTTTTAGGATTTTTTGATGAGTTTTCTGATTTTTAGGATTTTTTTTGAATATTTGGAATCACCCCCTAGTCTAGTGGACCAGTATTCAACCATAGGTAAGTGCTTGGTGCTTAGAGGGGATTGGGCTTCTGGATATTGCTTGGAATAGTCAGTCTTGCATTTTGAAGTGTACTGAAGCTTTTGGAGTTCATTGATGATGAAGCTGGATTTGAACACTTGGCGCCTATTTGCCAGGTTTTCACCAAGGTACCTACTCAATAGCACATGATTGCCAGGTTTTAACTGAGAGAGCGATTGTGTTTTCTCTTTACTTTTTTTGCTTTTTTTGGTTGTTGCCAAGGCGCCTGATTGCCAGGTTTTCACCAAGGTAACTTTTGTATTTTTTTAAATTTTTTTTTGGTATTTTATGGATATGTAGATAAATGCCTTAACCATAGAGACCTTTAAGGGTAGAACCTCTTCAGGTGCATGTTGTTGATGTATCCGGGGAGCTGATCTCCTTCTGGTGTTGCTAGTATGAATGCCCCACTCTGAGTAGAGCTGATAATAACAAATGGTCCTAGCTAGTTAGGCTCAAACTTTTCGGGTTTGACTCACTTTGCTTGATTCTTCTGATTTTCCATGAGGACGAGGTCTCCTACCTCAAATGTTTGTGTCTTCACCTTCTTGTGATAGTTTCTTCTAAGGCAATTCTGATAGCCTTGTAAGTGGTGGAAGACATGTTTCCTTCTTTCATCTAGTAACTCTAGTTCACTAAGCCTTGCCACTCTATAGTCTTCATCTGAAACTAGGTTCTTCAATGATACCCTCAGGGATGGGATTTCTACTTCGAGGGGTAATATTGCCTCTGATCCATAGACTAGGGAGAAAGGATTGGCTCCTGTAGGTGTTCTCACACTAGTTTTGTATGCCCATAATGTGGGACTAAGCTGTAAATGCTAGTCTCTCCCTGATTCGTTCATTTTTTTCTTCAGGATTATTTTGTTTATAGTTTCAGCTTGGCCATTCCCTTGAGGGTAGTAAAATGAGGATAAACCTTGTTTGATGTGGAACTGTTCACATAGGTCTTCAACATCCTTGTTCTAGAAAGGTGTACCATGATCTGTCAGGATTGTTTGGGGGATCCCATATCGACAGATGATGTGGTTAAGTATGAACATCGCTATTTGCTTTCCAGTGATGTAAGTGAGGGGAATTGCTTCCACCCACTTGGTGAAGTATTCCATTGCTGCTATGATGTACTTGTGTCCGTTTGCTGAAGAAGGTGTAATTTTGCCCACTAGGTCAAATCCCCACATTGAAAATGGAAATGGTGATGTGATAGGATTTAGTTCCTGGGCTGGTGCATGGATGAGGTCTCCATGAACTTGACACTATCTACACCTTTAAACATGCTTGTGTGCATCTGTCTCTATTGTGGGCCAATAGTATTCCATGCAGATTATCTTCTTATCTAAGCTATTGCCACCTCCGTGGGTTCCACATATTCCTTCATGTACCTCATACAAAGCTTTCTGGGATTCCATGGAAGTGAGACATCATAGTAATGTTCCATCTAGACTTCATCTGTATAGAGTAGTTGAGACGATGGTATACCTACAGGCTTGGTGGATGAGGGCTTTTCGCTGGTTCCTAGACAAGTTTGGGGGTAAGACGTTGTTTTAGAGATAGGTATAGACATCTTGGTACCATGGAGATTCAGGACCAACAAGGACACACGCTGATTCTGTGATAGATGCCTGATGTGATGGTACCAAGAGTTGCTCCACTAGAAACTAGAATTTGGTATTGTTACCTGACATATCAATCAGTGATGCTACAATAGCCATCGCATCTGCCGCTTTGTTCTGTGCTCTTGGGACTTGCTCGAAGAGAATGTAATGAAACTTGGTGCGCATTCATTCCATTTGTGCTCTGTATGGTATGAGCTTCTCATCTTTGGTCATATAATCATTGTTGACCTGACTGATGACCAACTGCGAATTGCCAAAGACTTTAAGGTTCTTGATTCTCCATTGTATGACTATCTTTAGACCGATGACCAATGCTTCATATTCTGCTATGTTGTTGGTGCATTGGAAGTTAAGTCTGAAAGACTTTGGAATTGTATCATGATATGGAGTGATAAGAACTATCCCTGCCCCTGCACTATGGTTCGTACACGATCCATCAAAATAAAGTTGCCATACCTTGATCGCCGGTTGTAGTGTCATGGTAGATTCATCAGGAAAGTCAGAGACAATAGGCTGGTGGTCTTGAATTGGTGCCTCTGCTAGTTGATCTGCTATGACTTTTCCTTTGATAGCCTTTCTATCTACATGCTCAATGTCGAACTTGCTTAAGATCATTACCCACTTTGCTAGTCTTCCCGTGAGCGCTGATTTGCTTAATAGGTACTTGAGAGGATCAATATGTGTGACCAATTTTGTTTGGTGACTCAACATGTAGTGTCTGAGCTTCTGGGAAGCGAAAACAACTGCTAGGCATGACTTCTCAATGGGTGTATAGTTTAGCTCATATCCAACCAAAGTCCTGCTTAAATAGTAAATGACCCTCTCTTTTCCTGCGTCATCATGTTGTGCCAAGAGTACACCTAACGCTGATTTCGTCGCTGAGATATATAGAAGCAATGGTCTACCTTGTACTGGTGGTACCAATATAGGAGACTTAAGAAGGTAGTCTTTGAATATTTGAAATGCCTATTCGCATTGCTCTGTCCATATGAACTTTATGTCTTTATGCAATAGGTGTTGGAATGGGTGGCACTTGTCTGCCAGTTGAGTTATGAAGTGTCTGATCGATTGGAGCCTTCCTTGTAACCCTCTTAGTTGTCTCAGGTTCACTGGTGGAGGCATGTCCAATATTGCTTTGACCTTTGCTGGATCCACTTCGATTCCTCTGTGTGATACTATGAACCCTAGTAATTTTCCTGCTGTGACACCGAATGCGCACTTCTTTGGATTTAGATGGACTTTGAATTCCTACATTCTGTCAAAGATGGGTCCCAAAACCTATAGATGATCCTTTCGAAGTATGGACTTAGCTAGTATGTCATCCACATAGTCTTCCATTGTCTTGTGGATGAGATCATGAAATATAGTTGTCATTGCCCTTTGATATGTCACTCCGACATTCTTTAGACCAAATGGCATGACATTCCAACAATATGTTCCCCAAGGACATGTGAAAGATGTTTTGTGTTGGTCCTCTGGCACGATCCTTATTTGATTGTAACCTGAAAAGCCATCCATGAGTGATAGCATTTGATGTCCGACAGTTAGGTCTACTATCATATCAATGTTTGGTAAAGGAAAGTCGTCCTTGGGACATGCTATGTTGAGATCACGGAAGTCTATGCAAATCCGTATTTGACCACTATGCTTTGTAACTAGTACCAAATTAGATATCTAGTCTGCATATGGTATAGGTTTGATGAATTTAGTATCTAGAAGCTTTTTCAGTTCTGCCTTGACTAGCAATGCAACGTGAGGGTGCATCTTTCTTAGCTTCTGTTTGACAGGTTTTGCGTTGGGTAGCAATGGGAAATGGTGTAGCACTAGTTCTGGATCTAATCCTGACATATCAAAGTAGGACCATGCAAAATTGATCATTCTTGCTTTAAAGAAACTGATGAACTATTCTCTCTCCTTAGGAGCGAGTGATTTTGCTAAGTAAATTTTCCTTGGGTTCTTGTCATCCCCCAAGTTGATTTCCTCTGTTTCTTCTACTAATAATGTTGATTTCTCCTCTATTAAGGGGAGGAGTTCTTTCTTTCCATCTTCTAGTGCCTCGGTGAGGTTTTCGCTAGAAGATACATCTTCTTTTAGCTTTTTATTCTTTTTCTCTTTTTTCTTTTGTGGACTGGAAAGAGGAGCTTCCTCCCCGAAATATGCTACTCTGTCTAGGTTAAAGGAGAAGCCTGCCTTGTGATCTCCTGATGGAATGCCTTCCCTTAGTCCCATGAAATGAGCTATTGCCTTGTCATTCTCAAAGACATCTAGATCAGGTGGCCCTTGTTGATCCCACTCTATAAGCTCAGGGTGTACAAGAAAGACACTTTCACTACTGTTTGGCTCTGGTTGACTGAATGGGACCGCTGATATGGTGCCTACAAAATTGGACTGTGATGTGGATGCACCACTTGAGGTTTGATAAATGACATGTTTTTCTATACAGGGTTGTTCGGTGATGGTCAGTTGGTCAAACAGGTCTGCTAGATTTATGATAATGTCAGCCCGAGGGGAATAATAGGGGATTGATGGTTTAGAATCATGGAGGGATCTCCACTCATACTCATGGGATTCAGTCTCAATGGAATGTTTGTTCGATGTCTCACTTCCTTGGTTATCATCGATTGCTAAGTGTAGGTTTATTTGGGATTGTGTGGTTCCCTCTTCGACAGGAAACAACTACGCTAATATGTTGCTTATTAGGACATGCTATGTGTTGTGCCCCCGGTGCATCTCTGTTATTTGCTTGTGATTGACTTGAATGTCTTGGATCACAGGACTAGTGCTTTGTTGTCCATAGCCCAAACATCTTGTGTTTCTCTGGGTTGGTGGGAGAGGAAATTCATATATGCCTTGTTGTCTTGCCCCCAGCTCAGTTGTACCATCGTACCCAAATCTTTGTATCATTGTGTAACTGTTACCATAGTTCAAAAAAGGTAATGGAGGCTGGATTGTCTCAGGGGAATCTTGGTATAACCAGGTATTGATGTCTTGTTCAAAAGGATTTTATTCCGCTATGTCTCCCCACCGGGAAAAGGTTGTGGGTGGACATCTAAATAGAACAGGCTATGGATCTTCTGTTACAATAACAGGTTGTGGCATGCCATGAATTCTTGGGCTTTGAGGCATGTGTGTGATGGTAAAAGCCTCTTCATATCTGTATTCACCACAGCCCTTATTTGTGATGGATATCTTTCCTGCTTTATGTGTGATATCTTTAAGATTTGAATCTGAAGACGATGAGATACTTGCATCTTGTTTAATGACTATCTTTCCTGTTGCTTGTGTGAAATCCTTGGGATTCGACTCTGAAGAGGATGGGATTCTTGCATCTTGGTTTGATGGTACCTGGTTATCCATGCTGATTTGGACCGCGTTACAATATTGGAAGGGATTGGGATCTCCCTCTATGATGATCTCCTCTCCCTGGTGTGGGAACTTGATGCGTTGATGGTATGTCGAAGGTACAACTTGCATTTCATGTATCCAAGGTCTCCCTAGTAACATGTTGTATCCCAACTCAAGGTCTAAGATTTGGAAGGGTGTGTTTTTGACCACAAGACCAATGCAAACAGGTAGAATGATAATACCCTTAGAGGACCTTTCCTCTTCATCATAAGCTTTGATATTTATCCTCCTTGTGACATCAATGCTTGATTTTGAATAGCCCAGTTGCTTGATTAACTTTAGAGTATATATGTTTAACCCAGCTCCACCATCAACAAGGACCCTATAGACAACGCTTTTGTGGATCTGGACAAGTAAGTGTAGAGGATCATTATGCAGGGGTTTATGCGGTGGCACATCATGATCTGTGAATGTGGCATATTTGTTAGCTGCTATATGGTTGACCATCGTTTGGAAGCTCTCAGGTGTTATGTCCCTTGGGACAGCTGCATTCTGAAGTGCTTGGTCAAGTGCTAGTTTATGCTATGGAGATATGCGCAATAGGTCAAACATGGAGATCTAGGAAGGTGTGCGCTTGAGTTGGTCCACTATGCTTGTTTGTGGATCCGAGTTTGCTATAGGATTGGCTGATGTAGTAGTTGAGGATGGTACTCCTTGAAAGACAACCCTAGCATGACGCGTTTTTATAGCACAATTGTTACCTTGGTCTCTGATAGTGATTGTAGCCACATGGTTATCTAAAGGATTGATGCAATTGATGACATTATCACTGTTGGCATATGTATAGTTAACTTGTTTCATTTGTCCACCAGACTCAGAGGCTTTTCCCTTATTGTGATCATGAAAGGTATCATTGAAAATGGTGTGATCAGTTGTGCCTTTGGTTTGATTATTCATCACATCGATGATCCATGTGTCAATCAGATCTTAGATAGCATGTTTCAATCGGTAGCAATTAGTTGTTTTGTGCCCTTTCACCTGATGAAACTCGCAGAAATCTTTGTCATTGTACCACCTCAGTCTGTTTTCATCTTGTTCAAAGTCCCTGATTTCTGGGAGAGTGATAGTGTTTGATTGTATCAACTTGCGTAAAGATGATTCTATTGGCTCTCCTAATGGTGTGAAATCTCATTGCTGGAATTGAAACCGTGGCTTGCATTGATTCTGTTGTTGACTGTTTGACACAGTAGCCACTTGTACAGGGGGAGGTTGGTTCTGGGTGTATGCTTGTTGAGTGGGACCTATGGGTTTTTGGTTTTCCATAGGTGCGCCTTGCAGTGACACCTTGGGTTGTGCATAGTTGACTGTTTTCACATCAATGACACTATCGCTAGTGACATTTTTGCTTTTGTTCCACCACTTAGCCTTTTCCATTGCATTATTATTCATATTCATTTGTGTGGGATCTGCAAGGATTCCTCATTTGACTAAGTTCTGCTCACAATAAACTCCTCTTTTGATGAGTTGTATAAAGTTCAAAGCTAACTGTAAGTCTGTTGTGAATGACATGTCTGGGATCAGATAGTCAATGAACATGACTATTGAGTCTTATTCAGGTACATCATATGTTATGTAGTTTGCTGTATTCCTCCATCTCTATAGGAATTTCACAAAAGATTCTCCATCTTTCTGTTTAATGTCGTAAAGGTCCTTGATGCTGACCTTGTGCTCGATGTTATGATGGAAGTGAGCTATGAACTTTTCAGCCAATTCTCCCTAAGACTGAATGCCATGAGGTAGATGTGAGAACCATTCCATTGCTGGTCTGACCAAACTTTGTGGGAACAGTCACATTAGATATGTCTCATCATGAGCGACTTCGACGCAACTAGCAAAAAACTCTTGGATATGCTCAATTGGGTTGGTACTGCCTCTATACTTGTCAAATTTTGGTATCGAGAAGTGATTTGGGAATGGAGACATGTGAAGAGAATGGTCAAAGGGATATGGGTATAAATCCTCTACGGTATAGGATTTAGTCTACCCCTGATTTTGCATATCCATCATTTGGGTTTGAAGGGTTTGCATTTGTTGTATTAGCATGTCTGTTTGATATTGAGGTTGGTGTGTGTGGACATTTCTTTGTGTCGTGGTGGGTATGAGGCTGTGCCTCTATGTCCCTTGAGTAGGAACATATGATTTCATCCTAGGGACTTGATACTGATTCCCCACTGAGTGATTTGTAACTGGAGGGACATGAGTAGTCCATGGTGGGTTTTGATGTGTTTGCTGTTGTGGCTGAAACTGGGGTTGATAAAGCTGGGGTAGGTATTGCTACTACTGAGGTTGTGTTTGAAACTGGGGTTGCTGTCGCTAAGGTTGGTTTTAAGGAAACTAAAGCTGGGGTTGCTATTGCGGGGGTTGGAACTGGGGCAACTAAAGGTGGGGTTTTTGTTGCGGGTGTTGGATTTGAGGCAACTGAAGCAAGGGTTGCTATTGCGGAGGTTGGATTGGTGTTGGAATGGGCAAAGATGTAGCTTTGGGCGGGCCTTGACTGTAAGTTGTTCCAGCAGAGATGGATCCCTGCGGGCATGATGTGTTGGTCCCAAGACTAGTGTGAATTGATTGCAGCAGCGACATAGTTTCAGAATAGTTGGTGTTTGGTGGGATGGAAGGCATAGCATGAGAGCTTGATTATCTTGGCCATGAGACCAAAGGTAGAGACATACAAGTTACCATAGGTGCACTTTGTTGCGAGCCTGTCATGCTTTGAGTAGAAGATGCGCTATCCTGGGTTGGGTCATTGGTTTGAATGGATACAGTCTATGTAGATGTGGGTAAAACCAATGGTGGAAAGATCTGTGACACAATAGGTAGTATCTGAGGAGTGTGAGTAGTGTTTTGACCTGCGAGAGGGTTTTCAGGCCATATAGTCGATACACTGAATTCAGCGGGGAGTTTGACTCCCTTCTTTATTAGCATGGCCAAGTAATGTTCAGGGTTCCTCTCTACAATAGCATCAACTAATTTCATAGAGTAAGCATCTTGTTCCACATCTTCAAGTTCTTCTTCTATGATATCTTGGAAAAAAGCTGCCCCACGAGGTTTTTCAATGAATAGAGCAGAACTGGTGTTCATGAAGGGATCGTTCTCTTGCTCTATTTCCCAAGCAGGAAAACGATTGATATATGACTCATCAGGTTGAGTTCTAGCCTTAGACCTTGTGTAAGGTCCTCCATTAGGTGTTTGAGACATAGTGTTGTCCAGGTTTTGTAACTAAAACAAGTGATATAAAGCAAACAAGGAAGAAGATCCTTTTTGAGGAAAGTCCGAGTTATATTTTGGACAAGGGTAATTCTAAGGATAGATTTTGATTTAACTTGATCTCAAAGTGGTGATGATAAAAGATAATATTTGCCAACCTTTTCCTTAGACAAAGTCAATTTGATAAAGATGATGATGTTTGATATGATGAGATCAACGTATTTTGAGTCTGAGCTTTTGAACTAACAATATTTTTGACAATATTCATGCTTCACAGAGAAAGGGTAATCTTTAATGTTTAGAGATTCACATAATGTTCTTCACGTTTTCCTGGGATAGACACTAGTTTTGGACACCAAATGAAGAATTCTTTCAAGGTTTTAGGTCAAAATAGGAATATAGTATATCTGGTCAAATGCGGTACAATTTCACTGATTACGGTAAAATAACTAGTTGATTGTGGTAGTTTATCACACAATGCTACTGATTTGCAAGATAGTTGATGTTGACAACCCTAAACTTTAACATGTTTGACTCATTTTGACAGTTTGGATGTTTTGTTTTGCGTTTTCAAAAACTGATCAAAGAGACAAGCACAATAGACACTGTATTTTGAAGAAAGAAGACTGAAATTGTGTATGTTCTACAAATTTTTCAAGTTGCAAGGTTATCACAAGGTCTCAACAATGAATAGTCAGATTAATCTAGGTCAATGGCTTTAGAATACAATGTTATAGGCCCAATGCTTGAATGTTCATTAGCTCACACAGAAATTGTCACACTACTAGGACACGAAGGTCCACGACGTAGGTGCCCGTGTTTTTGCCATTTCTAGGTATTGTTGCCATGGAGTGAAGATCTCTTTCACTACAAAAATACCATGGGACACATATGTTGGGAATCTTGGGGGGAAATTCTGCAACCCCTTGCACTATAATAAGGTATCTGTTCAGAGGTAAAACGGGTTGGCCTCTAATTAATCAAGGTTGTAGTAAGGGTCCGTGGTGTCTCTCCAATTGGTTTGTATGTGTGTGACTCACTTAAGAGCCTAGTTGATCATGCTGGCTCCTTAGGGATATTCACCCGATCCAAACTATCATCAACACACCTCGCCCGAGCTTGGCTAGATAAGACGGAACTTTGGTTCGCACCTTATTTATATGTCGATCAGAAGGATTACTGGTTTAAGGTCGTTCTCCAAGGAAGAAGCACATTCCCTGGACAGGCCTTTCTAAAAAAATGTAAAGGTTTGTAATCTAACAGTTTGTGCAAGTGCACCCAAAACTCAAGACACAAGGTAAATCGATTAAGCTCCAAAGTTTGAAATGTGAACTAAGCTACACAACCATACAAGCACCAATGTCCAATTTTAAGCCCAAAAGTAGGTGTTGATTGCTTTGTTCAATTTTATTGCACCAAATTGAGAGATTCTTTGTCTTTGTTCAGTTTTAATCCTCACATCAATTTTAAGCCCAAATCCAAAATATGAGGTGTGATATGTTTGCAAGAACTGTTCTTTTTAAACCCAAATCGACAAATGAATTCCTTTTAGTTTGCTTTGTTCAAACAGGTTAGTACCAAAAAGGATTATTTGCAAAATGAGAATATATGTAACTTTGAAATAACAAATGATGCTTACCAAAACTTACCCTTCTCTGTCCTCTGTAATTTGACCCAATCCTGCACAGAAACTGAAAAAAATGTTAATTTAGAAACAACTGGGTAGAAGATTTGGATCAGATATTTTAATATTGCTGCGATTGCGGCAAACTTCTTGCAACTGCGGTAAAATGCAATCGATTGTGGCACGGATCGGGCAACTGCAGAAAAATTATTTCAATTGCAGCAGAGTACCCGAAGAATGAAGATAGAAATAAACAAAAAAATACTGTGAAAGCCTGCAATCAATTGCGGTATTAAACCAGTCGATTGCGGCACATTTTTGACGATTGCGGCAAAATACCAGCAATTGCGAAATAATACAAGTATCGAAGAGAAGTTTGATTTTTAAATTTACGACCGTACGACCGTGGTTGATCAATCTGGTTCTTCGTCTGCAAGAGATATTTGGGCTGTTTGATTCACGTCAGGTTCACCAAAATGTACACCTCTTCTTTTGATTCGTGATCTGTGGATTCCCAAGCTTTCCAAAGGCAAGGGTCAGTAACAAAGGTTTCACAATTGATATAAACCAAATACACAATACTACCAATAACGAATAACAATGAAATGTAATCAATAAAATGTACAAGCAAGAGAAAGGAAAACAAATGAATGCAAACCCCACGATGCTTGAAGCTTCTATTGTCTCTCTCTACTCCTTCTGAAACATTGTTCTTGATGCTCAGTATTGGCGGGGAAGCGTCTATGACTTGAGAAGTGTTGAGAATTTGCTAGTTGAAATGGCTGTGTGATCGCAAGATGGCTTGAATGCTAGAACCAAACTGATGGAGTAATGGCACACGAGAGCTTGAAATCCTGGATCCTTCAAATGGTTATGAAGGGTTTATTATATAGGAATTGGTGATGATATGAACGGTTGAGATCAATCCCAGAGATGGGGAGATGAACGGTTGAGATCAAAAGGAACAGGAGAGGTCCTCAGTAAACTCCACCTCTTCATTTGGTAAAGAGGAGATAGAGTTTGGTTAACTAAAGAACTAATTATGAGTTACCTTTTTGAACTGAAGAGGTGGGTGAAGTTACCCATGTGGACTGGAGAGATGGGTGGAGTAACCCATGTGATCT
>MU223722.1:182000-204735 GCA_018584345.1 Thuja plicata | reverse complement strand
ATTTAATTAATTTTGGAAATTTGATTAGATGATTTGGGGAATGAATTTAGAGGAAAATAGATGATTAATTTATGATTAAAAAACCATTAATTAATAGATGAAAATTAGTGTTTTTAATGTAAAGTCGCAAGCCTGTCCATTTTAGGGTGTTTTCATGCGTGACTACCATTTTAATGATTTTTCCCTTTCCCATTTACTCTTTTGTCATTGTTTCTCGTGCGAAAAATCTTGTTCAAGGATAAATTCTCACCACAGGCAATACTACACTCCACCTAGATGTGTTTCAAAATTTTTTTTTTTTTTTTTTTAATCTTGAATGAGTGATTATTAATTTTTTATTAAGATAATAATTTAATCTATAAAAAAATACTCTTAATTATAGGAAGAGAGATGGGTGATAGCTCTGGAGGTAACGACTATGAAGGTAAAGACTATGGGGGTAATGGATCTGGTGGAAATGGAAATGGGGGCAAAGGCTCTAGTGGTTTTGGTTATGGAGGCAAAGGATATGATAGAAACAACTATGGGGGCAATGGCTTTGGTGGGTCCGACTATGGAGGCAATAGCTTTGGTGGAAAGGGCTTGGGAGATTATGACTTTGGAAGTAAAGGATATGGCGGTAATAGCTTAGCCGATACAAGCTACAGAGCCAAAGGGTTTAGAACCATAGGACGAAGTCAATGGATACAACCAGTGAAAAGGTGGGTTGGATATAACCTATAGAGGAACCTTAAGAATGAGATGCCCAATCAAAGCAGATGGGGTCAAAACAATAAGCATCTGGCGGGAATGGATGGCAGAGGTCGACTTAATAATAGAGTGGGTTGGATTCCCCAATGGTAGAACACAATGTAGAATAATGAAGGGCGGTGGAATGGATGGGGCAGGGAGAATAGAGCACCCTTTGTTTGGAAACCTAGTGGATCCTTCATGTGCCCAAGAAACTTTAACTTTAAATAGATTGAAGGCAAGTTTTGGCGCCCAAAAGAAACTAGTAAGGAAGGAACAACTAGCAAACCAGTAATGGATACACAAACCATTTGCGAAAAGGTAGATGATCTAATCCCTATAAGAGCAACATATTTATTGATTAATAATCCACAATGGAATGAATGAATTAATAGGATGCAAGATAGAGCTTTCTTTATGAAGTGGATAGGACCGTGGCCATCTATAAAAAAAATAAAAAAATGGATACAGATAAATTGGGGGCATCAATTTGAGATCAAAACCCTAACAAATGAGTTTATCCTCATCATAAGCCCATAAAAAATGGATAAAGAATGGATCCTTAATAGTGGCCCTTACATGTTGGATGTAAAAGGCATCTACATTCAGGATCAGAAACCTAAATTCAACCCGGATAAGGAAGAAGTAGAAAACATTGCGGTGTGGCTGAAACTTCAGAACCTTCCATGGGAATATAAGGATGAGGAAACATTAAAATCCATTGGGAACATCTTAGGGATCTTCATTAAAGCTAAGGATGCAGTAGACTCTAATGACCTATATATATACTCTAAAGTGCTTGTTAATGTTCATAAGTGCTATCAGATCCTAGACTATGTTGTTCTTGGGTCGGCAAATGGGGAATGGAGACTAAAAATTGAGGTGGAGAATGCAGACTTTATATCAAAGACAAAGAAGGACATTGAAAAAGGCAAAGGACTGGAAGCCAATAAATACATAGAATGGATAAAAGAGATAGAAAAGTAGAGAACTAGACTCCCTACTTATTCTATAGGTTTTGAGGAAGAAATGATTGCAAGATAGGATCTAAATAAGATGGATACACATCAAATGGTATGCATCCCAAAACCTTCGAGGGATACTGGGAAGCAAGATAAAGACAATACAACTATCTTCCTATCTACAAATATAGAAATCCCAAAGTCCACTCAAGTGGTAAAGGAGACTTTTTTCTCTCCAATAGTGAATCCTGCTAATGATGATATAAAGGAATCTCAAATAGTAGGGGGGACAAAGAAGCGGATCTGATTATACCTGACACATGGGAGGAAGTGTTACACACCCTCAAAACCAATAAGCATGCTTTCTTGGATAGAAGCTTTAAACCAGACTTTCCAATAGAAGGGGTTTGTCTTTCAACACATATGAGACACTTTAATGAAGAGATGGAAAATTATAATTCAGACTTTTGCAAAGATATTCAAATCTCACCGATCAAAAATCTAGAAAAAACAATGGAAGACATGGAAAAAATGTAGAGCAAACCTGGAATATAGAATCAGAATAAGAAACTCAGGAGGAAGAAGCAAGGGATGATAATTAAGGCTTTCATGATCAAATGGATATACTGGAGCAACGAACTATAAGTCAAACTAAGTAAAAAGAAAACCATATGTAAAGGAAAAACAACAACGAGGGTGTAAATCAACCAAGGCTAGGCTTGCCATGGCTGGAAGTGCATCATACCAGTCAAAATTGCTACAATGGGGAAGAATATATCCCTCTTCCTGAAAGCCATGAGACTCCTATCATGGAATGTCAGAGGCTACAATGCCCCTGACAAAAGGCACTTGATCAAGCCCAACCAGATTTAGTTTTTTTACAAGAGGCAAAGCTAAGTGGTGATGACGTATTAATGGTCAAGAGGAAATTTGGAAGATGAGTGGACTCTTTAATGAAGTGAATGGTGCTTCAGGAGGATTAGAAATTTTATGGAAAGAAGCAGGATTAAATGTCATTTTAGTTGAGGAAGGTAAACATTGGCAATTAATAAAGGTTTTATCTTTCTAGATGAATACATGTTTTTTTGCTTTCAATATATATGGCCCATGCAACCAGGCAAAGAAACAACAACTATGGACAAATTTAAAATGAATTATAAGTAGATTGAATGATAATATATTTGTGCTAGGAGGAGAATTCAATGCTATTCTATCACCAACATAAAAATTGGGTGGGAAAGGATGGATCAGTCAAAGACAAAAAGAATTTGTAGATTTTGTGAACATAAATGAACTACAAGATGCAAGCTTCCAAAATGGAACTTACACATGGACTAACAGAAGAGTGGGATTCACTAATATTGCTGAAAAGTTAGATAGATTTCTATTTTGGGGAAATTGGGTGAAAACCAAGTGGCTATGTCAAGCTGAAATATTACCAATAACAGGATCAGACCACTTCCCAATCTGCTTATGATTACTTGAAGATGCAATTCTAGAATGGGCACCACTCAGATTTGAAAAAATGTGGCTTAGAGAGGCAAGTTTTATGGAAATGATTAAAGCATGGTGGATAAATGCCCTAAGGTGATTTGGTAGTTGTGCCTTTCTTTTCTTCAAAAAACTTCAATACTTAAAGGAGAACCTTAAAGTATGGAATAGGGAAGTTTTTAAAGATATCTTCAAAGAAAAGTTCAATCTGGAAAATGAATTAGATGCTTTGAATGAAATCATAGTTCAAGGAGGAATGGACTGTAACCTCTATAATCAAGAAGTTGAATTAGAGCAAAAATATAATGAAGTGTTAAATAGAGAAGAAATATTTTGGAGGCAGAAATCAAGGGAGCTATGGTTGAAAGAAGGGGATAGTAACACAAAATTCTTTCATAACCCAGTTAAGGGAAGAAGACCATTAAATAAGATTTTCTCTATAAAAGATGGACAAGGAAATATAGTTGAGGGAGAAAAAATCAATAAAGTGGTAATAGACTATTTCTCAAAAATATTTGCTAAGAAGACAAGGATGGTGGAAGCGGATGACAACCTTATAGAAGTGTTACCACAACTTTTCACAAAGGAGCAGAACAACATGCGTATGAAGGTCATCAATGAAGTAGAAGTGAAAAAGGCCCTATTCAGTTTGGGAAGTGATAAAGCCCCAGGACCGGATGGATTTCCAGCATAGTTTTTTCAAAAAGCATGGAATATCCTTGGGAAGGAACTATGTGGGGTGGTAGAGGAGTCAAGAAGAGGGGGTTTCATTTTCAAAGATTTTAATAATACCTTTCTAACTCTGATCCCTAAGAAGGGAAAGAAAGAAACCTTTACTGACTTTCGACCGATAGCTTTGTGCAACACAGTCTATAAGGTAATGGCTAACCATTTGAAATTAGTGTTGCCTTCACTTATCTCAGTAGAACAGAGTGGATTTTCCCCAGGAAGATCAATTTATGAAGAAATTATAGTTATGAATGAGGCAATACATTCTATCAAATTGGGAAAGAATTCAGGTATGATGATCAAACTAAACATCCAAAAAGAATATGATAATGTGAATAGAGCTTTCTTAATAAAGGTGCTGCACAAATTTGGGTTTGATTCTAGATGGTGTGACTGGGTTCTAAGTTGTATCTCTACTACATGCCTCTCAATACTGATCAACTAAAGTCCTCAAGGTTTCTTTGATACCACTATTGGCATAAGGCAAGGTGATCCTCTGTCACCCTTCCTTTTTATTATTCTTGCTGAAGTATTAGGAAAAATAATCAAACAAGAAGGGGGTCAGGGAGATTAGAAAGGGTTAAGGATTGCAAGAGGTCTAGGACCAGTTACTCATTTACAATTCGTAGATGATACATATCTCATGGGGGAAGCATCTGCAAGGGAGGCCAGGGTTATAAAGGCCACCTTAGACTCATGTAGTGCAACCTCTGGGCAATTTATTAATTCAGACAAATCTAAAGTTTTTTTTTTCAACACATCTATCCCTACTCAGCAATATGTGCTTAGATTATTAGGAATGAAGGCATTTGTTCTTCCTAATAAATATCTAGGAATTCCACTCTTTGAAGGGGCTTCCAAGGAAAATTTATGGAAGGAATTGGTGGACAATTGTATAAAATGATTGGATAGTTGGAAAGGGAAATGACTAAACTATGTAGGTCACATTTTGATGTTACAATCAGTTATATCAGTAATCCAGATATTCTCAATGAGCTATTTAAAGATCCCCATTAAAGTATTAAATTACATGTAACAATAGATGAGAAAATTCTTCTAGAATGGAGGACAAGAGGAAGAAAAAATATCACTAGTAGCATGGGAATCAATATGTAAATCCCGTAAGAATGAGGAAGCTAGAATTAGAAGGTGGCAGTTAATTAATAAAGCCCAGGGAGCCAAAATAGTATGGGAAATGTACATAAAACCATCACGACTTTTGGTAAGGATCCTCAAAGCAAAATATTTGGACACCCTGGAGCATACTAGAATACTTACTGCTCAAAACCCCATAAGAGGATCAACGATTTGGAACTTCATCTTAGAATGTAGGCCACTGATTTGTGACCACATTTCATGGTAGATTGGTGATGGTAGGAATGTTGCATTCTGAGAGGACACTTGGAATGGCAATAGGGCTTTGTCAAACATAAATAATTTGCAAGAGTTAATGGCAAGCACAAAAAATATATGGGGAGATAAAGTTCAAGATTATATGGAACAGTTTCAAGGACCATTGTGACCACAATGGAAATGGAAGGAGGCTACTATAACAGGTATGAATGAAAGAAGATGCAATGCTGTGATATTTTTAATAATAGACCAATTCAGTTATCAGAGGTAAAAGATACTATAATTTGGTGTGCGGCTAAAAGTGGGAACTATTCAGCTAAATTGGGTATAATCTACTACTAAATGAAGAAACAACAAATGATTTTCCATATAGATTATGTTGGGATAAGGACTATTTTCATAAAGCGGGAGCATTTGCACGGATTGCTATTCAAGGGAAGGTATTAATAGGGGAAAGAAGGAAAAAATATGGTTTTATAGGCCCATCTTTGTGCCCATTATGCAATCAAGCAAATGAAGACACAAATCACCTCTTTGTTCACTATGAATTTACCCAACAATGTTGGGGAATGGTTTAAACAAAATTAAACTTTATAGGACCAATGCCTAGATCTCTTCTAGACATTTTCAAATGGTGGAGGGGAGACCTAAAAAAATAAACCTTCTCATAAATTTGGACAGTAAGCCCCTTAATAATTATATCAGAGCCATGGAAAGAATGTAATAGGAGAATATTCAAGGATATTTCAGAACCAATAGAAAATATTATGCTCAGAGTAAATGCCTCAATACAGGAAGTAATGAGCTTGGCTGTAAGTAAAATATATACCAATACAATATTTACATCTTGGGACAACTCTATACAAAAACAATGGCCTAGAATAAGAGTCCGATACAAGAATGATGGAAGTTAGGGAGGAACAATAAAGATGAGTAGAAAGGACGTAAAATGGTTTCCTCTAGATATAGGATGGATAAAAATTAACTTTGATGGATATTCAAAAGGGAACCTGGTGATATCTGGAGTAGGTGTTATAGAGAGAAATAGTTATGGAGATATGATAGCAATGTCAGCTCAGAAGATAGGAACTGGAACAAACAAAATGGCAGAGGCATAGGCTGCTCTACTAGCAGTTAAGCTGGGAATAAGACTGGGTGTGGAAAAACTGCACTTGGAAGGAGACTCTTAGATCATTGTAGAAGCAATCAAGAAAGGAAATTCTCAGACTTGGTCCATTAACAACATAATTAGGGAGGTAGTAACCCTTCTTCAGAAAATGAAGGAATTCTATATTAGCCACACATTATAGGAGGGTAATGTAGAGGCTGATAAAATTATGAATTGGGCTACTAACTTTGACAAAGTTAACACTATTATATATGAGGAATTTAATCAAAATATTATGGAAATTTAAATATGTTTCAAATTTAAAGTGGCACAATGACATCATGGCCAAAAATAGTAATGGAATTAAAATCAACAAAAACAGAGGCAAGTAGTTAATTAGAAAGGACATGAGTGACGACAATTGTTTATGGGAACTCTCAATAATGATGTAGTCGACGAACAAACAATCAAAGGAAGTAAATGATTTCCAGGCTTTATCGTCATCTAAAAATGTGGGAAGTGACGGCCAACATGCATAAACAATGGCGTGTTACGAAAGATAAATGCAGAAAAAGTTAAAAGCTGACTTACTTTCCTCTTTATGCACACAAAAAATAGAGAGGAAATTGACAGAGAGCAAGAAAATGGAAGAAACATTTTGTGTGGATTCAGATAAACAAATGAAGGCATTTAAGGGGCCTGCAAGTTTTGAGCGTGTTAAAGGTTTGGTGAAAATTAAATATGCAAAGATGGTGGAGGTAGTGATTGAGGTCATTGGCGAACAATTTCAAGAGAGAAGAATCAAATGCCGAACTAACCTGGATGTGGTAGTCATTATTATTGCACGGGGCCTCGTGATAGGTGAGTAGACTGAAGAAGTGAGCTAGATAGTAAGGGAGTTGTTCAAAGAGGATATGCTAGGAGAACTGGATTCAGTGCTGGAGTGGTCAATTCCTGGCATTGGACAAGATATTTTAGAGTGCTTTGCAGACGATGATGACGCTTGCTGATATGGGTTAATGCCTTTCATTAGATGGCGTATGAAAGTGGATAAACCCATGGTGATCCACAAGGCAAAAGAGGGATGGAAAAAAATCAAAAGGGAGATTGCAGTGCATAAGTGAAGGGAGGAAGAATTGATGAGCAAGCTGGCAGTAAAAGTGTCGAGGAAGAAGTGCTCCCAAATTGGGCGCAAAGGGAGGAAATTTGCGTAGTAAAAAAGAGATAGGAAATCCATTGATATGAAAGGAAGGAAAGCAGCAGCAGCGCGACGAAGCTGAGCAATAACTGTGAGGCAGAGATAAGGTTTATTTTTTAAATTAATGAAGTTTTTGGCTAAGAGCCATACTATTGTAAAGTTTAAGTGTTCAGATTATGTAGTAGTTTTATGAAAATATAGAATGCGGAGGAGATAAAATTGAAACATATAGAAATTAAATATAAAGGAGTGGAGACTCCTGTAGGAAATGATGATAGTGGTAAGCTTGAAATACTTTTGAAGGATGATATATGTAATTTCTTTTTATATAATACAAAAAAACACCTATTACCAACCAAAAAAAATACTCTTAATTCTTAAATGATTTATTTATTTAGCAATTTATAAATAAGATAATATATTATTATTATTATTAATTAATAAAAATGGTATGTACTTTATTTATTAAAAAATAGATTTAAAAATGTACTTTTTAAATGTATACTAGTTTTTATGGATAAAAAAATGTATATTATTTTTAAAAAGTTTTGATAAGTCTTTTATTTTAATATTGTTTGTCTTTTGATCATTTAATATGATTTTTTTTGGAGATATTTATAAAAAATTAATGTGTGAAAATAATTTTGTATAGTTCAATTTTTTTTTAATGTCAAGTTCATATTTTTAATAAGATTCATCTCTAATTTCAAATTTAGCTCTCAAATTAATCCTCGTTTTAATAATATGTAAGTAATATGTTTAATAAGATTTAATTTTGATGGAGTGTTTCTTAATTAAAGAACTTTATGAAATCTATTTTTTAAATACTAAACATTATATTTCTCTTCAAAGACAAAAAAATATCAAATTTTAGAAATAAAATGCCTAAAAAAATTAAATACTAAATATTATATTTCTCTTCAAAGACACACACACACACACACACACACACACACACACACACACACATATATATATATATATCAAATTTTAAAAATAAAATGTCTAAATTTGTTACTTATATTACAATAATTATATGATTTTTAAACATATAAAATTTTTCAAATATTCTTAATATTCTAATAAATTAGTTATGTTCTATTTATCAATAATAATTGCATAAATTAACATAAATATATTATCTTTTAATAAGAAAAGAAGTATGGGTATAAGAAAAATAATGACATAATGTAATTCAAGAATCTCAAAAGGTGAGAAACATGTACAAACAAGAGAAGTGAGAAAGAAGACACAATAGATCAATTACAACATAATTCAACCAACAAAAATTATGTAACTTCATACATATCCAATGAAAATGACACCTCTTATGCAATTTCCATGCAGCCTCCTCCTTTGGCACTCTCTCCTCTACAAATTTGAACATACCAATTAGTACAATTATGAATGACATATCAAATAGTGCAGTTGTAAATATTTTATGTTTTGGTCCCTTGGATAAATTATATATTAACAAGTATAAGGGGATAAAGGCACTAAAAGATAGAGTCAAATAAAATTAGATTATACTTGATTAAAAATACTATTATCGAAGGTGTCGTTTCCATCAAATGGAGGACTGTCTTCTTTTAACCATTGTCTTTTTTTTTCTAGATTTATAGGTGATGTAGAGCCGCATGTGATCATACATGTGTATGCTCCAACAAAGGAATGATCAGACTCAATGCTATCACAAGAAATTCTGTTTATAATCTCCACCTTCATGAGATTACTCTACCAAGGTTGATGCAACAAAATTATCTGATGGAAGTCCATACCTTGTTCCAAATCTCCCATGGCAGGAAAGGCAAGCTGGATGCTGAAAAAAATGGTGGAGTTTGGCTTTGCACATGCCAATCACATTTGCTTGAAGGTTTGGATATAGGGTGCACTTTTTATTTTTAACCATTAGATTATATCCTAATTTTAAAAAGATATTTTAAGTATTTTATTATTATTAGTTTCTCTTATTTTATCTATAGTTGATTAGGGAGTAGCGTATATTATAAAGTTTTTTTTTTTGAAAAACAAATTTATTAGTATATATTTTGTTTACATTAATATAATACATTATTTTAATTTTTTTATCTATTAAGATAGGGTATCAAAAAAACATCAAAGGTACATACAACAGCTTAATCAAAAGCAGAAGAGTGATCTACTAAAATTTACCACCTACTATATCTACTTAAACCCGCGAGTCTAAAGTTATTACAAAAAGCCTTTACAATTCAAAAAAGAGATCACAGATTGCTATGCTTTATGATTCATCCCATCCACTGATATTTTCTCTTGGAACAACATTGTCCCATCCATCATTGTTGTCTTCATTCTAGTTATCAGCCCTGTTGACATTTTGGTCTTCCTCATCATTAGCCCAGTAGTTATGGCTTTCTTGATTATCCAATGCCCCTGTATTGGCAATACCCTGTTCTCTGTTAGGTGTCTCTTCATGTGTACCAGTGCCTTGAGGCTCTTCAAAGTATGAAGTGGATTGCACCTATTTTTTAAAGATGACCCTGGCTCCTTCTTTGATTAATGCCAGGAACCTCTCCCTTGGAACTTTAATGACCGCAGTTACCTGTGTGGCAATATGAAAAATTGTGAGTTTAATAAAAAACTCAGTAAGCTCTCTCCTTCTGTCTTGGTAAATCTCCTCATTCCTTAACCTCCAAATGGTCCACAAGGTAACAACAGTTAAGACAACCCAAAATTTGTTCAATTTATAATCAAACACATCCACAAAACCCAACACAACTTCATACCAACAAAAAATATTAGGACAGTTCTAGGCAATGACTCGACCAAATAGACTGGACCAAATCTTATTGGCAAAAGGACAATTAAAAAAAGATGTTCATAGGTTTTCGGGCATTTGAAAATAGAACAAACAACATTATGCATACCACATTGGGACAAAAAAGAACCGACAACAAGCTTTTCTAAACAGAGAATCCGTCTAAAACATAACATTTTTGGTTCGACTTGTGTATGCCAAAAGTAATCAAAGAAGAAATACCATCTATTACCTGTCCAGTTGATTCCCCAATTCTGCATGATTATGTTAATGATATTCATATATGTTTTCAGTATATTATAAATACTTTTGCAAGAAAAATATTTCAGGCCTTTATCATTGCTCCACTTTTAATGTTCCTCCATTTGATTAGTACTCACAATCTTACCACAAGAAAATCTGCCCATTGCTTTACTGATCAGGGTGTATGTTTTTTTGTGTGTACTTGGGAGGTTGTATTTGAGTTTGATATCCTCCCAGGTTCCCAACTTATTATCAACTAGAATATCCTAGATAAGGGAAATCCCTTTATTTTTCCAAGCTTTGGAGGAGCAACATTGTGTTAGTGCTAGTGGTTTATTATTAAGGTAAATGCCCCACCAAATAGAACTATCAATGACAACAAAGTTAGGATTTTTTTCCACAACATTTCTTGCACAGATCAAAGGCCTTACTTGACACCATGCCTTCCAAATAGAATGGAATACCTTGGATCCACCTATATTAACCTCAAATTCTCCCAATAAGATGTCAATACTAGGAACTTGTTTCTATTTTTTTCCCTTTCTTGATAACTGCCCTCTCTATATTGCTCCTGATTAGTATTTTCCATGGTTCATTCCCTTCTAATGCTCTGAGAATCCACTTAGTTGCTAAGGCAATCCCTTGTGTCTTGAGGTCTCTAAGTCCCAGCCCCCCTAGATGTTTAGGGGAGCAACACCACTCCCATTTGACACAATGTTTTTTTCCATTTCCAAGTCCATCTGACCACAAAAACCCTCAAAGAATTTTACCCATTTTATCAAATTGATACTTGGAAAACATCCAGGTTGGTGAGTAGTAGATAGCATAGGATGACAGGACTTTTTGTACCACTTGAGCTCTCCTAGCTAGGGAGAGCATGTGTGACTGCCATTTCACATGCTTGTTTTCAATTTTCTTATAGATCCAGGTCCACATCTCCTTCATGTTTGGGGAGATAGAGAAAGGAATACCCAAGTATCTTACAATATCTGAGGGCCCCGACCATTGCCACTCTTTTCTGCCAAGCTAGTTTGGAGCTTCTGAATTCCATCCCAATATAGTAGACTTATGCACTGCAATTTTAGCCCCTGAAGCAAGACAAAAGATCTGGAGTCTACTAAGCATATTGTCAAAGTTGCCTTCTTCTAATTCTAAGAATAGTGTTGTGTTGTCAGAAAATTGTTGTACAATAAGTTCTTCTGCATTTGCATTTGGAAGGTGGATACCTTTTATTGGTGGACCAAACTCCTTGGCCTTGAGAATGTAGGATAGAGCATCAACAACAATGACATATAGGGTTGGTGCCAAGGGGCATCCTTGCCTAATGGGTCTACTCAACTGGATAGATTTTGAAAGTTCCCCATTGAAATTAATCATAGTAGTCCTGGAACAAGATATTTACCCATCTGCAAAAATAATCTGGGAATCCAAAGGCCTCCAACATTTTCAACACAAATGGCCATTCAATTCTATCATATGCTTTCTCAAAATATAATAACACGATTGCTGCATTTTTTCCATCCATTTGGGCCCAGTGCATGGCTTCCCAGCTGGTAATTAAATTATGAAGTATATATCTTCCCTTAATGAACCCTGCCTAGGTAACATAAATAATGTTGTTTAGCATGTTACTAATTCTTCTAGCCATGACTTTAGCAATAATGTTATATGAAATATTGAGCAAGGTAATTGGCCTCCATTTTTTGACTTGGGAATTGTCTCCCTCTTTGGGTAGTAGTTTAATCACTCCTTTGTTAATGTTTTTCCCCAGGTACCCTATCTCAAAGGCCTCCTCATATACCTCCATTAGTTCATTGGCTATCCATTCCTGGTTCTTCTTATAGAATTCTACTGGGAGGCCATCAATACCCGGGGATTTGTTATTAGCTAGGGATCGAATGACCTCATCTATTTCTTTGAGGCTAAGTTTTTCTTTGAGTCTCTTGGCATCCTACCTTGAAACCTTTTTGTGGATGACCTTAATGCATTGGTCCATTGCCTTAAAGTTGTCCTTTTTATGTTCTAATGCAAATAACATGCTATAGAAATCCCTACAAGCTTCCCCTGTTTCTTTGTTATTCCTAGTAGGTCCCATTTCACCTTGTATATTGCTTATCTCTTCTCTATTTTTTTTGGCTCTGATTAGATTAAAGAAGTATTTTGAGCCCTTGTCTCCATCCTTAATCCAATTGGCCTTGGCCCTGACTTTTTGACCTTGGATTTTGTAATTTAGTATCTTCCTCAACTGCATTTTAGTTTCAATGAGTGATTGTTATACTTCTTCATTGCTCCCCTCCTCTTGTATAGTTGTCTCTAGTGTGATGATTTTCCTCTGCTGGTTGTTTTCCTCATAGTTTCTATCCATGGCCATTTTTTTTTCCAATGATTTGGAACATCTTTCTCCATGTTATTACTAGCTCATCCCATTTGTCTCTGGCAGAAGAGTTTGAATTACAGAATTTGGATAGGGTAGTTTCCATTAGGATAGCCTCCATAGTGTCTTCATCTTCCAATAGTGCAGTATTCAGTTTAAAGGCCCCCTTCCTTTTCTGATTTTGGTATTGGTCACCGAGGTTATTAATAAGAATGCATCCATGAATAGGGGAGTGATCAGACATAGAAATAGGGGTTACATCGATAGGGTTTTTCCCTGAAGGATGTGAAAGCCCAAAAGTACTATTATCAAAGTATATCCTATCCAATCTACAATAAATTCTACTTTTACCTGCTTGGTTGTTACACCATGTGAACCAAATGTTATGATATTCTTTCCTCTTATTTTCCAATGGGTCAGTAATGTGGAATCTCCTCTTAAGTTTTAACCAGAAGTAGAGTTCATTGCCTTTCCATTCATATTTGTTGCCACCACTCTTGTCCTGTTTATCCTCTATCATGTTGAAGTCTCCTATAAATATCCATTTTGCATGTGGTAGATTGATAGATAGCCAGTGTCATAGTAAACTTCTTTCTCTGTAGTTATTGGATGCATAAATGTTAGAAATCCTGATTAGTTGCTCTTTATCTTTAAATATAGCCCAAATTGCCCTGTTGCATGGGGATACCCCTTGTTCTGACATCTTATCACTCCATCGACTCCCTATTAGAATGGCAACACCACCCTTCCCTCTTTCATGATTTGAGTATATACATGTTGCTCTATTCCAAATAAACTTGAGTGTAATATATGCCATGGCCCCTGTAACCTTGATTTCTTGCAAACAAATGATATCTTTATACTGAGTCTTGTTACACCAGTTCCTAACCACATATTTCCTGTCAGGCATCTCTAGGCCTCTGACATTCCAACTATGGATGTTCATCATCATTAACTTTTGGTGGGGGGTTTCTGGTTCTTGTAAAGTCTATTACAGCATTCTGGTATCTCTTTATTCTTTTGATTGTTATTCCTTTCCTTGTCTTGCAGGCTGTTGCTCCTCTCATAAGTTTTTCTTTTCTTTTTCTTGCTAACAACCTCAATGAAATCATATTCCTCCATCTCTTGGTCAGTATATTCTAATAGGCATATCAAGGTTTCAAAAGTGGGTATAATATCATTCCCTCTGAGAGGCACACTATCAGATAATTCTTTAGCCTGTCCAACCAAATGTTGCCCATTCTCACCCTTGCTATCATTGTTCTTGTTTTTTAATTTAGATAGAACTATTTGTTGGGCATTCTTTTTTGGGATATCTTCATCATTGCATTTATCTCTAACCACCGGGATGTATTGGGACTGATAGTTAAAGGGGGTCTAATTATAAGGTGCACGACCTTCTTCCTGGACTTCAAATTCTCCTTCAAACATTGGATTTGAGAGGGATAAATTGGTCAACATGGGTATCGCTGGTACCTGTATTTGAGGGAAGGATATCATTATTCATAAAATTCTCATTGGTAATACTAGCATTGTCTACATCCTTCTTATTATTTTTGGTACTATTCTTGGCCGGAGTACCAGAGAATTCCTTACGGATGTTCTTAAGTTGCGGGTAGTCTCTTCTATTATGTCCATTGAGTTTACAATGGAAGCAAGCTCCTAGGTCTCCTAATTTAACAACATCCCATACAAGGGTTTCACCTTCAATTTCTAGGGAGATGACATCAGGGAAGGAACTATTAGGGTACAAGGTTAGAAGAATGCGGACATTTAAATGCGGGAGGGTTACTCTAGCCTCTTCAACTTGCAATATAGACCCGAGAGGCTCTAGAATATAGGGAATGAAGTGCCAAAATTTGGGTTGAACATTCTTGAGTTCAATCCATTGGGGAGAGGCACGGGCTATTATTTTATCAGTGTTGTCTTTATGCGACCACGGGAGGGCTTTAAACATTGTTTGTCCAACTTGCCAGTGTCCTTTATTCAAAACCTTTTCCTGCATTACTTGTTTTTTAAGGAAAACCACAAATAATCCTCTTTGAATCATGCGGCTAAAACTAACATGAATGCCAAGTTTTTCACCCCATATGTTATTAAACCAGTCATCTAAAAACTTTCTTGTAGGTAGAAACTTCAAATCCATACAACAAAAAAGATAGCAACATTTTTTAATCTACTTTTCTCAGACTTAATAGCATTTACCATGTCTAGATTTGGCGATAAGGAAAGGGTCTTAACCCTAGAGGGTGGAGTCTTACCTTCCTTCCTTCCTCCAATGGCATTGTCTCCTATTGGGAAGTGGGGTTGGTCTCCTCCTCCATGTCTATCTCCATCAAGTTGACCATTCCTCATCCATGCTCCTTTCCAGGTCCGGGTTCCACATCATTAAACACAATCTTGCTCTCAAAAAAGGTAGAGGGTGGTAAAACCGTCTATTTTGCCACAACTTCTTTATACAAAGGCTTAGGGTTACCTGCATTTATTCTTGAAATGCTTCCACTTGCTATGTTATTATTTTCATTGGCTTGGACATCGATCCCCTCATTACTCCCCTCTACGACCATCGCCAGAGATTTCATGCAAAATCAAAAGGAGCAGAAAATAATGGCATACTCCAGAGAAAACTAAAAGCCACACAAGCGAACCAAAGTGACCAGGAGAGAGAAAAAAGAAAAAACACTCAACACAACACAAGGCATCCCAAAGGCACACAAAACCACACACACAGGACCGACACCACATAAACAAAAAAGGCCAGATCACCCAGCCCGAAGACCAAGAAGATCCTCAATGGCGCCCTCTACGTGTACGATCAAAGAAGCCAGGAGCTTCTTGCAGAGCTGCTTGCCATCCGGTATTCTTTGCCCACATTACTTTAATTTTGAACATATTTATTGTCAAATAATAGTAAAATTAAATTTCTCCATTGCTCTCATTGTTTAGCAATTGTTTGTGTGATCTTGCTTCCAAGCTTTCTACATGAACTCGTCCTCTCTTATTTATTTAGCAACGAGATAGTTGTGCACCTTGCAAATAAATGACTTTCCTAGTGAATGATAGCATGTACGTGCAATTATGGTTAGACATAGCATTTTGATTTATACTTATTTAAAAATAATAGAACTAATTTTAGTTATCAATGTTATAAGGTAATACCATCAAGGATAATTTATAACTAAATACTTTTTAACAAAAAAACTAAATACTTCTCTCTTACATTAATAGGATGATACCTTTCACCTCATTTAGAATTTTCACATTTTATGCTCCCCTTCCACATATCTTGGGCTTGAGAGAGAGAGAGAGAGAGAGAGAGAGAGAGAGAGAGAGAGAGAGAGAGAGAGAGAGGGGGGNGAGAGAGAGAGAGAGAGAGAGAGAGAGAGAGAGAGAGAGAGAGAGAGAGGGGAGCATAAAATGTGAAAATTCTAAATGAGGTGGAAGAAGGTGTCATCCTATTAATGTAAGAGAGAAGTATTTAGTTTTAGAAGTATTTAGTTATAAATCATCCTTGATGGTATTACCTTATAACATTGCAAATAAATGACTTTCCTAGTGAATCATAGCATGCACGTGCAATTATGGTTAAACATAGCATTTTTTTCTAAACTTATTTAAAAATAATAGAACTAATTTTAGCTATCAATGTTATAAGGTAATACCGTCGAGGATAATTTATAACTAAATACTTAAAAAAAAAACTAAATACTTCTCTTACATTAATAGAACGGTACCTTCTTTCACCTCATTAAAATTCTCTCTCTCTCTCTCTCTCTCTCTCTCTCTCTCTGTCTCTCTCTCTCTCTCTCGGTAATAGAACCCAATTATCTTCCTAAGTCAAATATTTTGTTTCATTTGTGTTTAGATTCTTAAGTTGATTTGGAGCTATCACTTCTCCATTTAAATATGTGTTTCACAAACAACATCGTTGTCTAATGGGCCTACTAATTACTCTAAATTTCAATGCAAATATATGTACCAAATAAAATAAAAAATTCCCTAATTAACTTTTCATGCCTCTTCGACGTACCCATTGCACACCAATGTGTGGTTTCTAGTCTTATTTCAGTGGAAATCAAAAGTTTTTTTGGGTGGACTCTCTCTCTCTCTCTCTCTCTCTCTCTCTCTCTCTCTCTCTCTCTCTCTCTCTCTCTCTCTCTGTGTAATAGAACCCAATTATCTTCCTAGGTCAAATATTTTGTCTCATTTGTGTTTGGATTCTTAAGTTGATGCATAGTTGATTTGGAGCTATCACTTCTCCATTTAAATCTTTGTTGCACAAACAACATCATTGTCTAAAGGGCCTACTAATTATTCTAAATATCAATCCAAATATATGTACCAAATAAAATAAAAAATTCCCTAATTAACTTTTCATGCCTCTTCGACGTACCCATTGCACACCAAGGTGTGGTTGCTAGTTTTATTTTAGTGGACATCAAAAGTTATTTTGGGTGGACTCAAATTAGTTTTATATATATATATATATATATTTTAAGAGATGTCCTTCTTGAAGTGCCTATTTGACATTAGGATGAAAAATTAGTCAAAAATAGACATCTTGGGAAGGATATCTCTCAACAAATTATATATAGTAAAGGATATATAAGCTAGTAGTAGTCATGATGCAACAAAAAATATTGAATAAATTAATAAATTATTATATAAAATGATATTATCAAATATAATTACATTGATATATAATATTAATTCAATATTATAAGTATATTAATATATACTATTAATTTTTTTAGGATTTAGGTGCAATAAACCTTGTAAATCCTTAATTTATTATTTTCCTAATACCTTTTTGTAATTTACCTATAAGAGGTTGAACCGTTTAACCAACGGTGGTGAAAGAGACCATGTAAAGACATAATTAATTTTACCGTTTGTCATTTAAGCAAAAGACAAAATAGCTAGGTGTCCCCTCTTGTAATCCTCTAATTTGAGGTATTTTGACACTTTTCAGAGGTTGCAGGAGAATCTATGATGGTTATGGAAGTTGTCATAAGATTCTATGACAACACTTATGATGATTTATGACAAATTCCTTACACAGGTGGACATGCATGAGAGATGATTTATGATAGTTGTAAGAGAATTTGTAAGAGGCTATTTTTGGGGGTGGGTGTGAGGTTTTTCCAAGTGGTTTTATTTCATGTTGTTTTATGATACTATAATGGTATTCATCCTCACAAATTATTATAAATTGGGGCCTTGAGCTAGAGTTATTCATTTAGTCTTGTTAAGTTTCCAGGGTAATAGAGTGTTGTTGGATTTCTACACAGGTCTATAGAGAAGTGTATTGTTGTTGTATTTTTCATGAGATCAATAATATACTTGTCTCTCTTTCTGTAGTGGATTTTTTTCTTGAAAGGGTTTCTCCATGTAAATATGGTGTTTTAAGTGCAATGACTCTCTAGTTCTTGTTTTGATTATGCAATCACTTGATTAAGGGTTAATATTTGGTTTCAGGTTTGCATTAATATTCAATTTAAAGTTTATATTGCAAGCTTTAATCACCTTTTTTACAACATTTGTTATTAGAGATAATGGTTCTGTTGAGGGAGATATGCCTTTCTCTTTAAGTGTTGAAGGATTTTTTGTTGCAGTGGGAGCTTTTGTTTTGTGGGTTTTTTGCAAATACGAAAGGTTGTATAACATGGCCTCCACATCTCATTAAGATATTGAAGAGTTAAATGGTATTGGTTATGAGATGTGGAAGTTGAAAGTTGAAGATCTCCTTGAAGAGAGAGATCAATGGTTGCCAGTTTCAGAAGAAAAGAAACCAGAGGATTCTACCTTATTAGATGCAGATTGGAAAAAGTTAGACAAGAAGAAAAGAGGAACCATCTAGTTATGTCTCTCAAACTCTGTCCTCTTTAATGTCTCTACAAAAGGCACAACCTACAAGATATGGAGAAAAATATGTGATATCTATCAAACTAAGAGTTTGTCTAACAAGCTACATTTGAAAAGGCATTTATATTCTTTAAAAATGAAAGAGGGTGACTCTATTGTTGAACATATAAATGCATTTAATTTGAATTTAAGCCATCTTGCTTCAATAGATGTTAAGATACTAGAAGATGAAGATAAATGTATCTTTCTGATTTTCTCTTTGCCTAATTCTTGGGAAAATCTACATGTTGCCATGTGTAGCGGTTGTGTAGAGCTTAAGATGAAAAATATAGTTCCTCTTCTTATTTTAGAAGAGATGAGGAGAAAGACTATGAATGTTGGCTCCCAAGATGCCTCACATGTGCGAGGAATGCCTAAGGAGAAAGAGGCTAAAGAGGATAAGAAGAAGAAGGATAAGTCCAAAGGATGTTCTAAGACCCCTAGAAAGAGTAGAGCGAAGTGTTGGAACTGTGGTAAGAGAGGGCATGTGAAATACTGCAAAAATAAGAAAAAGAGCACTGATACTTCCATAGATAAATCCTCAAATGAGGGTGATTATGATGCTTTACTTATTTCATCTAATTTTGTTAGTAATGATTCTTGGAATGTTAATTTATGTACTTCCTACCATATGAATCCTCACAAGGAGTGGTTTTTTTAGCATAAAGAATATGATGGAGGAGAATTTTTTCTTGTTGATAGCACCTTAGTGAAGATTGTTGGAAAAGGAAAGGTAAATTTGTGTTTCAGTGATGGGAGGATTATTTCTATTGATAATGTTTTAGATCTTACAAGAAGTTTATTGTTGGTTTCCAAGTTAAATGATTATGGAATGTATATGACTTTTTATAAGTCTGGTTTTAGGTTTGTAAGGGGAAGTTTGGTAGTTGCTAAAGGATCTCAGATAGGGAATTTTTTTAAGCTACATGCTTCTACTTTGTTTAATTTAGCTTTTGTAACTAGGACTGAAAATACATGTATGTTGGGGCACCATAGATTGGGTCACATTGGTGAAAAAGGTCTTAAGACTATTCTAGACAAGAAACTAGTTGGAGTCTCCAAGATCAAAGGTATGAAGAGGATTTTGATGAGAACATAAATTTGCATTATTTTCTCATAGTGATCCAATTTATTTAAGGATGTTATGAAAGAGGAAAAATGGTGTGAGGCCATGCATGAGGAAATAGATGTAATATAGAGAAATATAACATGGGATTTAAATAATTTGCCTCCCAATAAGAAAGTCATTGGGGTGAAATGGGTTTATAATATGAAGAGAAATCCTGAAGGAAAAAAAGAGTCATAAGGCTCAATTAGTTGTCAATGGGTACAATTTTTTTTTTCAGAGAGACAGTAATAAGACATTCGCCCTGTTGCAAGGATGGAAACCATGTGGGCATTCATAGTAATTTCAGCCCAACACCATTGGAAGGTATTTCAAATGGATGTGAAGTCCACCTTGAATAGAGTGTTGTAAGAAGAGGTTTATGTGGAATAACCACTTGTTTATGAAGTTCTGGGTCAAGAAGATAAGGTTTATAGGCTAAATAAATATCATTATGGGCTCAAGAAAACTCCATAGAAATGGTACAACAAGATTGAATCATATTTGATGAGCAAAGGCTTTAGCAAAAGTGATGGTGAACCCACTCTTTACATCAAGGAAGCTCATGGTAAAATTTTAATTGTTGTCTTGTATGTACATGATTTGGTTTTTACTAGGGATGATGATTTACTCATTTTTGTTTTCAAAAAGGCTATGTAAAGTGAGTTTGAAATGAATTTTTTTTGTCTCTTGAGGTATTTTCTAGATATAGAAGTTGTATCATCTTAAAATGGAAGCACTTCCATGTTAAGAGCGTTTAGCCCTCCTTAGGGGACATTTTTGACCTCTATCATATCATCATCCTGTTTCTGCATCATCTCATGCTTCTGTGCTGGTTCAGGACCCTGATTGGGCCTCTTCGGGCACCTCCTACCCCACTTGGCATATTTTCTAGGGGTTTTGACCCCTGGTTCAGGGTCAACCTCGACCCTACCTTGGTTCCCACCTTTCAAATTAGGAAACTTGTCGGCTGCCGGGGCTCATCAAAAATTCAGTTTTCCCACTTCCGGGTCGGCTGTTTCAGTTTCTGAAGCATTGATTCCTAAATTATATTTAATATAGGTCCTTTTCTAGGGGTATGGGTCTAATTAGAATTTAATTATCCTATGTAGGCCTCCTTAGATGATTGTGCCCTAATTTCATATAAAAGGAAGCATTTCTCTCTCATTTTCTAAGAAGTCTTCCAAGTGCAAAAAGCTCTAATCAAGGTTTTTCTCAAGAATCCATTATTCTCAAGCTCTCAAGGTGTTCAAGTCTTCTTCTCAAGTATTCAAGTGCTCCATTGAAGATAAAGGATTCAAGCTTTCAAGCCTTTGAAGGGATTAGGTGCAAACATTCAAGATTCATCATTCAAATCCTAGATCTAGCCATCATGGTGGTGTGATCTTCCTTCAAGATCCTTGGTGCCTCTTCAATACTCTTTCATCATCTCTTCAAAGTAGATTTCAAGCATACAATCATGGAGGTTTATGATTCATATTGATTTCATGCTTTCATATTTACATACTTGCATACATCCAAATTTCAATTACATATCTATTGAATATCATAGGTTCATTGTTAGATTCAATTCTACTGCATGTTAGCATTCTGTACTTTATTGATTTCAAGGTTAATTCCTAAATCAGGGTTTTAATAAGGCAAAACTCTCCCCGACAACAAAAAAATCTCCTTTTTCTTGTAGGTACAGGTACATAATAGTGGATTTGAACCCAGATCTAGATACCCTTTTCGACAAACTTTCAGGATCCGCGAACAAAGTCACTTTCAGATCTGTGTAGGTCAGGGTCGACATTATTGGGTCAGGGTTGACATTTGTGGGTTAAGGTCAACCTTTTTCATAAGATGACATCGAAATGGAAAATGATTTCTGGGTTTTGTTCGTCTCTGCGTTTCGGTTTGGTATCAACTCTCAGTTTTTCCATAAATAGTCTACAGACCTCAGAAAATAACATTCTTTGATCTGCAATATTTCAAGGTTAGTGCATTTCTCAGATCTTTTTAATTATATTCATATATCATTTCTATATATATAAATTACAGAATTTAAGGTATCTCCTTTATTATTTTCCTTTCCAAATAGTTGATTCATTTGCGCATTATCCCTTCTCTTGGGTTGATCAACTTGGATCTCCCATTTGTGGATTTGGGAATAGAAAAGGAACATCTTATCTTCTCCTTAATCAAAATTGCAATACATAATCAATTCAATTCAATCAAGGTTAAAAGAATCCAATACAATCTAGGTAATTCAAAGAACAATCTACACATTAACACCTTATATTTCAAGATAATCAATTCACAAACAATCTATAAATCAAATCAATCATTTCTATACCTCATCTATTACATTTTAGTAAGATCATATCATCCCATATGATAAACATCATTTTTTTGTATCTTACATTTTGGTGAACCCGCGATAGACAACTCCTTCTCTTTGGTGTGAGATTTACATCTTAGATTACAATTTGCATGCACAAACACTTCTTGCATTGTCATCATGAAATTCTTTTGGTGTATGTCTATTTTTCTCATTATCCTTATTTTAGAATCTCTTTATAGTACCTATGATGTCTATGAGAGTGTTATTCATTTTATCATGTTTGTCAATTTTCATGTTTCACTTGCTTATGCTATTCTAAGATTGACCAATACTAGTCTCCCTACTTTCAAAACTTTAATTAAGGATTTGTGTAGTGGACTTATTGTTCTTTTAGATTATGTGAAGAATTTGGTAGA
>MU223722.1:158746-177985 GCA_018584345.1 Thuja plicata | reverse complement strand
TCAAAGAACAATCTACACATTAACACCTTATATTTCAAGATAATCAATTCACAAACAATCTATAAATCAAATCAATCATTTCTATACCTTATCTATTACATTTTAGTAAGATCATATCATCCCATATGATAAACATATTTTTCTTATCTTACATAAGTAAAACAAACATATTATGGAATATTTATCTGTCACAAAAAAATATACAAATGAGATCTCTAAGAGATTTAGAATGCAAAACAACAAGCTTGTACCAACACCAATAATAGTAGGTCTTAAGCTAAGAAAGGAAGATTGCAACAACAATGTGAATCTCACCATGTATAAAATTTTGGTCAAAATTTTGATGTATTTAATAACAACTAGGCATGATATAATATATGTAGTAAGTCTAACTTCAAAATTTATGCAGACTCCAAGACAATCACATTGGAAAGTAGGTAAGAGAATCCTGAGGTATGTTAATGGTACGAAAGGATATGGTAATTTGTATATTGCAGCAAAAGAGTCTGAGTTGATTGGTTACATGGATAGTGATTGGGTGGGAAGTTTGGATGATAGGAAGAGTACATCTAGATATGTGTTCGAGAGAAATCTCATGGGCTTCTAAGAAGAAACCCATTATTTATTTATCTATAGCAGAGGCTTAGTATATAGAAAAAAATGCAACAACATGTCAATCTATTTGGATGAGAATGATCTTGGTAGATTTGAAGGAAGAACAAGAGGATGGAAACACATTTTATTGTGACAATATTTCATCAATAGCTTTGACAAAAAAATCCCATGTTTCATGGAAGAAGCAAGCACATTGAAATTAGGTATCATTTTATGAGAAATTTGGCTGTGAATGGTGAAATAAAAATGGAGTTTTGTAGGTCTAAGAAGCAGCTAGTAGACATTTTCAGCCATCCATTGTGCAAGGATAACTTTGAGTGCCTAAGAAGAAATCTGGGCGTACTTGATTTGGATCATGATTTATCTTGTTTGTTAGCTCAGGACAAAGGGTGAGTGTTGGAATTTTAAATTATTCTGATTGTTCCTAATCCTTTGACGTGTACACCTACCTATCTGGATCTCTTAACCAAGAGTGAATGAAGCCAAGACCTTGGAGAATGAAATCATCTGTCGGCTCCTAACATTATAAAAAAAATCATTTTATGGCATGAAATTAATTGTTGGTAGGTAAGTTTGAATTTGAATTTTGTGGACAACAAATAAAAAAATGGAAAGAATATCTTTCTAAATTGTATCATCATGTGTATACAGTAGTAAAAGAGTGTTTTAGTGTTGTGTGTGCTTCATAGTTTTTAGCAGTAGTAGTTGTCTATCTATTTTGTTGAGCAGTGATTGGTCTTGGATGTTTATAAGAGCTCTAAGAAGCTCCAAAACTTTCTTAGGTGCAGCCCCAGAGTAATGCAAATTAGTTTTTGATCAGATTAGTTTATTTTATGAGTTTGTAGTTTTTGCTTGAAATATTTTGTTTGAGATTTGAAATAGAAAGAAAAAAGAAATTTGCATGCCTCCAGTCATTTGTTTGTGTCTCCATTTTATTTGTTAATCCGATGTGCAATCTCAGTGATTGGGAAATCAAAGTTTGCAAGATCTGTGCTTTGCTCTATTTTGGGGATTTTATTTTGTTGCATGGTATCAAAGTATTTGTTGGTTGTTTCAGATTTTAGTGGATTCTAAAACCTTTGCATGGTATTAGAGCTCCTTTGTAGGAAAATTTATATTTCCAATTTTATTTACTTTTGTGTTTATTTTGGAGGATATTAATTTGAATGTTTTTTTAATTCGATTGATTAAATTTTTTTCATTAATGTTTTTTACTTATATTTTATGATCTATCATTACAATGTAGTTGGTATGAGAAGAGAAATTTAATGGGTTATAGTAGATATGTTTGCTAAATGGAAGAAGGAAGTGAGGTTGAAGTGGCATACTTTTTTGTTTAGCTTGACTCATGTTGTGATCCCTATCCATCCTTATTTTATGTTGTTTACACTAATATCATCATATAATTATCATTATAGTGCATCTTTATTCACACTCACTTTCGTACATTTACGACCCACATCAAAATTATCGCCTTAATTCCATGGTTCATTTATAAGTGAATTGAGATTTTCTTGATTAAATCCTAAAATGTGAAATAGTTAATTTAGACATTTTTAACTTTTAAAAAAATTGCATACCTCAACCCCTCCTGCTAGATCCAACTAACAAACATTATAAATACAATATCCATGTCATTGTATGCAAATACATTTAACGTGTAGTTAATTTATTTTTGCATTGCAAGAATAACTTAATAATGTATTAGAGAAGACTTTGATTTCTAAAGAGACAATAATAAATTTTCATATAGGCCATTTGCATGCTGATAAATTATCTTTCATATTTCTTACTACAATCAATCTAGTCAGCCAAATGTGTCTGAACTAGGACATTCCATTCACGTATTGAGTAGATAAACTCCTAAATGATATCATTAGGTAATACCTTAAAAGATGTATATTAAGAAGATGAGATCGTGACTTGTTCACCTACTCATGCAAAATCACACCTTTTTTTTATGATACCTCTTACATGTTGTTCTAGCTTTATGTCCATATATAGATTTATGTACTTACATTGAATTAGCTTATTTTACACATGAAATGATGTGTTTCATGATGATCACTTTTTTATTCCTTAGTTATCCCTATGAATATATATGATACTCTTTCAAATAGTGACACCTTACATGATGATAGCACTGCTTCTTAGTGTTAGTTTATTATATCTTCATGTGGATTTGCAAGAGCATCTAGGGTGTAAGAGCAATATTATACCAACCAAAGAATACTTTTGTTTAATATTTATATATTTTGTATGTATTTTTCCAATATTCTTAGATGGTTTGTAGTAATGTATGTCAAGTTTGTTGCACCATAACCTACTACACTTATGCTTTGTTAGTCAAAGATTCGTGTTTAGATAATAGTGGGCACATTTGAAATTCAATAAGCTATACAATAGTGGTTTTTAAAATATTTAAATATGGTGGGGAATATGAGTTCAATGTACCATTAGGTATATGTCCTATTTTAATTTTATGTGATATTAATGATTGCATTAATTTTTTTCTATATCAAGGAAACTAACGAGACCAATACCAAATTGTTTGTAGTGTAACAATAACTTGTTTAAAATATTAACAAAGTATTTTCAACTTTCACTAGTTTAATAGTGAACTACCTACTCCATTAGAAGTCATAAGAATAGTCATATATATGGAACAACATTGAATTTGATGACTCCTGGCTCACGGTACATTAGAGATTATTGTTTGGCATATTATTAATGGACCTAGTATGCATTAGCCATGGTGACATGCACCAAATATCAAGGTTGACTAATGATAAAATATGATGGTGAATCACATTTTCCAACTCACACACATAATTTATACATATTCTATATATAGATAAATTTGATATCATTCAAGGAAAACAATGATTGTGGAAACAATTGGCTAGTTAGTAAATTAAGGTTTAAAAATAAACAAGATTAGAGTATATATATATATATATATATATATAAAATCCTAACATGCATCAATCTCATGAATCTATTATATTTTTAATCAATAAAAATAGTTCTTTATGTTATATTATAGTAAATTCAAGTGTGTGAATTTAGAGGAGTGTTTGTTTACGATACTAATTAGATAGTCCTAAGATTTGTAGGAATATATGCCACACTACAACTAGTATACTAGAATCTAATACTCCCCTATGACATCAAACACTCAATCCTTGGGAAATGGGAATCAACTAAATATCACAATAACTTTCATCATAAATCTCATTAGCACGTTCAAGATTTCTCTCTCGAGAAGAAGGTGATCCTTTAGACACTTTCTTATTCCACTTTCTCTTGCCATATGAGAAAGATTGATTTATTTGAATACGACTTGCACATGACCAATGCTTGTGTCTCCACACTATCAACCTGTACACAAAAAATGGTTAAATATTGGTGAGCACAATTAAGAAACCCTTTATAGGTGAATTACACGTTGTAGAAATTTTAAATAAACACATATCCAAGGTACTTTTCAAAGCACTTCAGTAACATCAATGCTTTATTTTTATAACAATTTTTTTTTAATTCCAAAATCTTTGACATATGCACTCACGCTTGAATTCCATATTTTGAGAAATAACTTTTATTACATTTATTCTTGATTTAAACATTATAAATTATTAAAAATTTATCCTCCTTAAAGTAAATATATTAGGGATACCAGGGTGTTCATGCCCCTACAACTCTAAGATCATGTTTGATTGGGTTAAAATGGTGACACTATTATTCTAATGAAAGGATGATTTCAAAGGAACTATAATTCCCCATGAACACCTCAAGTGGATAGCACTACAAGGTGAGCACCTTCTATTCTATGATAGATGACTTTGAGTGGATAGTAGGGAATTTATACTTATTTTGATTAATTGTTTTAATTAAGTTACTCCCTAAGAAGAGCAAATTTTCCTCTAGACTTATATTATTAGTGAGTGTTCCAAAGTATAGATGAAAACTTGTGAGAATTATTTATTTGTGTGAAAGATAACAATGCATAGAGTATGTCATGAATGACATTTGAAAGAATAATGTATGGAATATTTTTAAATTTTAAATACCAATTTGTCTAAATGTATTGCAATTGATATTGTTCTTGTTTTTATTTTGAACATATGTTGTATTAGAACAGAATAGAAAAGTTCAAAATCAAGGTTGTAACTATGATTGTTGGAGTTACCTTCTCCATACTTACAATAGCTCAATTTTCTCTTCCTTAGCTCTGCTCCATAGAAATTTCTTAGCCATATTATCCCACTCTTTTCAAATGGTTAAAAGGATTGACAAGGATGGAAGATTTATAAATAGATATATCCTAAACAACAAACCATGGAAAAGTGAATCTTCCTCCATAGATTAATTAGTGATGGGAACAATAATTAAATTTAGTTTGGATAGTCTCAAAGAGCTTCCTCTATATCATCATATATAATTTTTTAAAATGTAGAGTGACTTTCAAATTCTAATTGGAAAAGAGGATTTTGTGAATCCCAAAGTGCCTAAAATTATTTTTTGAAGCCTTTACTTGAGATTTAAGACCACCAAGTTGGATTTATGAGGATTGGTGACTTAATTTGTAGCATTGAAGTTGGCATTAAAGATTATCTTGATAATCAATATTGCTTCCATGCAAGTGTTCACCCTCACCACACTAGTGTCATCCACAAATTGAAGGTGAGATAAACCTTGATCACCAACCTTGATAGTAGTTAGTAGTCTTTATTAATTCTCTATAAGAAGAGTCTACCCAAGCCTTCAAGTAAAATTAAATAAAGGTATAAGGAACATGGACCTCCTTAGTGAGTACCATAGGTGGCACCAAAATATTTGGAAGGAAGACTAGTGATTAAAATGATGTGCATCAAAGAACAAATATAGCACATGATTAAGTCTTCCATACTTGGAAAAACCTAAATGTGCCCAACATTCATGAAAAAAAGACACTTTATAGGAGTGTTCTTGCTAATGGAAGCTAATAAATCCTCTACGAGTAGACTCCCTCAATGAGTTTTTGGCACATATATGCATCACCTAATTTGGGGCTACATCCTCAAGGTCTCATGATATACGTCCTTACCCCTATCTTGGAAGGTTCCTTACGTCATGAGGTAACACTCTAGCTGACAAAGCCAACTAATCCTCTTAATGGTATTAGCAAGTGTTTAAGGAATCGGTTGTGTAGACACCCTAAAATGGACAGGCTTGCGACTTTACATTAAAACACTAATTTTCATCTATTAATTAATGGTTTTTTAATCATTAATTAATCTTCTATTTTCCTCTAAATTCATTCCCCAAATCATTTAATCAAATTCCTAAAATTAATTAAATAATTAATTTTATTTATTTAATTAACCTTAATTGATTAATTACCATTAATTAATTAATTAAATTTAATTTCCTATAGTTTAAATTCAAATATTTAAACTTACTAATTAAATTCTTCCAATTAAGTTAATTTCAGTTAAATTAATTTAATTTCATTCAATAAAGCAATTCTTAATAAAAAAGAATTCAATTATCTCACATGTTGAAAACAATAATTAAATAAATGAGTTAAATATTCATTTATCTTCAAAGAGATAACTCCAATCATATCACATGGCTTACTCCACCCATCTCTCCAGTCCACATGGGTAACTTCACCCACCTCTTCAGTTCAAAAAGGTAACTCACAATTAGCTCTTCAGTCAACCAAGCTTTATCTCTTCTTTACAAATTGAAGAGGTGGAGTTTACCGATGGCTTCTCCAGTTCCTTTTAATCTCAACCATTCATCTCCCTATCTCTGGGATTGATCTCAACCATTCATATCATCACCAATTCCTATATAATAAACCCTTCATAACCATTTGAAGTATCCAAGATTTCAAGCTTACATGCGCCATTACTCTGTCAGATCAGTTCAAGCATCAAGCCTTCTTGCGATCATACATCCAGGATTTCAAGCTCTTGTGCACCATTACTATGTCAGTTTGGTTCCAGCATTCAAGCCATCTTGCAATCACACACTCATTTCAATTAGCAAATTCTTGACACTTCTCAAGTCGTAGACGCTGCCCCACCAATACTGAGCATCAAGAACAACGTTTCAGAAGGAGTAGAGAGAAACAATAGAAGCTTCAAGCATCGTGGGGTTTGCATTTATTTGTTTTCCTTTCTCTTGCTTGTACATTTTATTGATTACATTTTAGGTTATTCATTTTAGTAGTTATTGTGTACTTGATTATATCATTTGTGAAACCTTTGCTACTAACCCTTTCCTTTGGAAAGCTTGGGTACCACGAATCACGAAGAGGAGGCGTACATTTTTGTGAACCTGATGTGAAACAAACAACCCCAATATCTCTTACAGATGACAAACAGGATTGATCAACCACGGTCGTACGGTTGCAAATCTAAAAATCTATCTTTTTTTTTAATATTTGTGTTATTTCGCAGTTGCTGGTATTTACTGCAATCGACGAAACTGTGCCGCAATCGACTGGTTTAATACCGCAATTGATTGTAGGATTTCACAATATTATTCTATCATTTTCTATCTTCTTTCTTCTGGTACTTTGCCGCAATTTCCTGATCTGTACCGCAATCATCATTATTTTGCTGCAATTGCTCGATCCGTGCCGCAATCAACAGTACTTCTCCACAGTTGCCAGTGCTTTGCCACAATAGCCAGATATTTGCTGCACTTGCCAGTACTTTGCTGCAATTGCAAGAAATATTGCATATCAGATCCAAATCTTTTGTCCATTTGTTTCTAAACTGACATTTTTTGGTTTTCTGTGCAGGGCTGGGAGAATCACTGAGAACAAAGAAGGCTAAGTTATTGTGAGTATCAATCGTTCATTGTTTCAAAGTTACATATACTCTCATTTTGCAAGAATCCTTTTTGATACTAACGTGTCTAAAACAAAGCAAACTAAAAGGAATTCATTTGTTGATTTGGGTTTAAAAAGAACAGTGCTTGCCAAACATATCACATCTCACATTTCAAATTTGGGCTGAAAATTGACGTGGGGACTAAAATTGAACAAAGGCAAAAAATATCTCAAATTGGTGGATTAAAATTGAACAAGCAATCAACACCTAATTTTTGGGCTTAAAATTGAACATTAGTGCTTGTATGGTGGTGTAGCTTAGTTCACATTTCAAACTTTGGAGCTTAATCGATTTACCTTGTGTCTTCAGTTTTGGGTGCACTTACACAAACTGTTAGATTACAAACCTTTACAATTTTTTAGAAAGGCCTGTCCGGGGAATGCACTTCTTCCCCAGAGAATGACCTTAAACCTATAATCCTTCTGATCGGTATATAAACAAGGTGCAAACCAAAGTTCCATCTTATCTAGCCAAGATCGGGTGAGGCGTGTTGGTGATAGTCTGGATCAGGTGAATATCCCTAAGGAGCCAACGTGATTAACTAGGCTCTTAAGTGAGTCACACACATACAAACCAATTGGAGAGACACCACAGACTCTTACTACAACCTTGATTAATTAGAGGCCAACCCGTTTTACCTCCGAATAGGTACCTTATTATAGTGCAAGGGGTTGCAGAATTTCCCCCAAAAATTCCCAACATATGTGTCCCACAGTATTTGTGTAGTGAAAGAGATCTTCACTTCATGGCAACAATACCTGGAAATGGCAAAAACACGGGCACCTACGTCATGGACCTTCGTGTCCTAGTAGCGTGACAATTGTTGTGCAAGCTAACAAACATTCAAGCATTGGGCCTATAACATTGTATTCTAAAGCCATTGAGCTAGATTAATCTGACTGTTCATTGTTGAGACCTCATGATAACCTTGCAACTTGAAAAAGTTGTAGAACATACACATTTTCAGTCTTCATTATTCAAAACAAAGTGTCTATTGTGCTTGTTTCTTTGATCAATTTTTGAAAACGCAAAAACAAAGCATCCAAACTGTAAAAAATGAGTCAAACGTGTTAAAGTCTAGGGTTTTCAATGTCAACTATCTTGCGAATCAGAAGCATTGTTCAAAAAAATTCCAAAATTGTCAAGTAGTGATACTTATCCTCTAGTCTTTTTTAGACTGTTCCTCTTTTACCGCAATTGCCCGCATTGTGCCACAATTGAAGGAAGTCTGCCGAAATTAACTTGTTTATTGCCGCAATCATAGTGTTTATTACCGCAATTGGTGATAAACTACCACAATTGACCGTTTACTTTACTGCAATCGGTGAAGTTGTACCGCAATTGACCAGAGATACATTATTCCTGTTTTGACCTAAAACCTTGAAAGAATTCTTCATTTGGTGTCCAAAACTAGTGTCTATCCCAGGAAAATGTGAAGAACATTGTGTGAATCTCAAAACATTAAATATTATCCCTTCTCTGTAAAAGCATAATTATTGTCAAAAACACTGTTAGTTCAAAAGCTCAGACTCGAAATACCTTGATCTCATCATATCAAACATCATCATCTTTATCAAGTGAATTTGTCCAAGGCAAAGGTCGGCAAATCTTATCTTTTTATCATCACCACTTTGAGATCAAGTTATATCAAAATCTATCCTTAGAATTACCCTTGTCAGAAACATAACTTGGAATTCCTCAGAAAGGATCTTCTTCCTTGTTTGCTTTATATCACTTATTTTAGTTACAAAACCTGGACTGCACTATGTCTCAAACACCTCATGAAGGGCCTTACACAAGGTCTAAGGCTAGAACTCAACTTGATGAGTCATATATCAATAGATTCCCTGCTTCGGAAACAAAGCAAGAGAATGATCCTTTCGTGGATACCAGTTCTGCTCTATTTATTGAACAACCCCATGGGGCAGCTTTTTTCCAAGATATCACAGAAGCAGAACTTGAAGATGTGGAGAAAGATGCTTACTTCACAAAAGTAGTTGACATTGTTGTAGAGAGGAACCCTAAATGTTACTTAGCCATGCTAATAAAGGAGGGAGTCAAACTCCCCGCTGAATTCAGTGTATCGACTATATGGCCCGAAAACCCTCTCACAGGTCAAAACACTACTCAGCCTCCTCAGATACTACCTGTTGTGTCTCAAATCTTTCCACCATTGGTATTACCCACATTAACACAGACTATATCCAGTCAAACCAATGACCCGACCCAGGCTAGCACATTTTCTACTCAAGGCATGACAGGCTCGCAACTAAGTGCACCCATGGTCACTAGTATGCCTCCACCTTTGGTCTCATGGCCAAGACAATCAAGCTCTCATGATATGCCTTCCATCCAATCAAACACCAACTATTCTGAAATAATGCCACTGCTGCAGTCAATTCACACTGGTCTTGGGATCAACACCTCATGCCCACAGGGATCCATCTCTGCAGGAATGACTTACAGTCAAGGCCCGCCCAAGGATACATATTTGCCCATTTTGACATCAATCCAACCTCCGCAACAATAACCCCAACTTCAGTTTCCTCAATTCCAACCCTCACAATAGCAACCCCAGCTTTAGTTGCCTCAAACCCAACCTTCGCAACAGCAACCCCAGCTTCAGTTGCCCCAGTTCCAAACCTTACAACAGCAACCCCAGCTTCAGTTGCCTCAATTCAAACCCCTGCAATAGAAACCCCAGTTTCAACCCCAACCTTAGCAGCAACAATATCTACCCCAACAGTATCAACCCTCACAACAACAAACACATCAAAACCCACCATGGGATACCCATGTGCCCCCATTTACAAATCACTCGGTGGGAAATCAATATCAAGCCCCTAGGATGAAATCCTATGCTCCTACTCAAGGGACACAGAGGCACAACCTCATACCCACTACAACACAGAGGAACATCGTTACACATCAGCCATATAATCAAATGGACATGTTGATGCAACAAATGCAAACCCTTCAAACCCAAAGGATGGATATGCATAATCAGGGGCAAACCAAATCCTACACCGTTATACCCATACCCCTTCGATCATTCTCTAAAAATGTCTCCGTTCCCAACTCACTTCTCGGTACCAAAATTTGACAAATATAGGGGCAATACCAACCCTATTGAACATATCTGAGAATTTTTTTCTAGTTGCATCAAAGTCATACATGATGAGACATATTTAATGCGACTGTTCCCACAAAGCTTGGCCGGACCAGCAATGGAATGGTTCTCGCATCTACCTCATGGCATTTAGTCTTGGGGTGAACTAGCTGAAAATTTCATAGCTCACTTCCATCATAACATCGAGTGCAAGGTTAGAATCAAGGACCTTTGCGATATCAAACATAAGGATGTAGAGTCTTTTGTGAAGTTCCTATAGAGATGGAGGAACATGGAAAACCGCATAACATATGATGTGCCCGAACAAGACTTAATAGTCATGTTTGTTGACAATCTAATTCCAGATATGTCATTCACAACAAAGTTACAGTTAGCTTTGAACTTCACACAACTCATCGAAAGAGGAGTTCATTGTTAGCAGAACTTAGTCAAACGAGGAATCCTTGTAGATCCCACATAAATGAATACAAACAAAAAGTCAACGGACAAAGCTAAGTGGTGAAACAAAAAAAAAAATATCACTAGCGATGGTGTCATTGATGTGAAGACAGTCAACTATGCACAACCCAAGGTGTCACTACAAGGCACACCTATGGCTAACCAAAAACCCACATGACCCACTCAAAAAACATACACCCAAAACCAATCTCCTCCTGTACAAGCGGCCACTGCATCAAATAGTCAACAACAAAATCAACACAGACCACGGTTTCAATTCCAGCAATGAGATTTCACACCATTGGGAGAGCCGATAGAATCAACTTTACGCAAGTTGATACAATCAAACACTATCACTCTCCCAAAAATCAGGGACTTTGAATAAGATGAAAACAAACTGAGGTGGTATAATGACAAATATTTCTGCGAGTTTGATCGGGTGAAAAGGCACAAAATGGCTAACTGTTACCGATTGAAACACGCTATCCAAGATCTGATTGACACAAGGGTCATTGATGTGATGAATACCCAAACCAAAGGCACAACTGATCACACTATTTTCAATGATACCTTTCAAGATCACAACAAGGGAAAAGCCTCTAGGTCTGATGGACAAGCAAAACAAGTTAACTACATGTATGCCAACAGTGATAATGTTATCAATTGCCTCAATCCTTCAGATAGCCATGTGGCTACAATCACTATCAGAGACCAAGGTAACAATTGTGCTATAACAACACATCACACCAGAGTCATCTTGTAAGGATTACCATCCTCACCTACTGTATTTGCCAATCCTAAAGCAAACTCAGACCCATAGACAAGCATAGTGGACAAACTAAAGTGCACACCTGCTTAGATCTCCATGTTTCACCTATTGCGCATATCTCCGTAGAATAAATTGGCACTTGACCAAGCCCTTTAGAATGTAGCTGTCCCAAGGGGACATGACACGCGAGAGCTTCCAAATGATGGTCAACCATATAGCTTCTAATAAACATGCCACATTCACATACCGTGATGTGCTGCTGCATAAACCTGTGCATAATGATCCTTTGCACTTACTTGTCCAGCTCCACAAAAGCGCTATCTATAGGGTCCTTGTTGATGGTAGAGATGGGTTAAACATATTTACTCTAAAGTTAATCAAGCAATTGGGATATTTAGAATATAGCATTGATGTCACAAGGAGGATAAATATCAGAGCTTATGATGAAGAGGAAAGGTCCTCTAAAGGTATTATCATTCTACCTATTCGTATTGGTCCTATGGTAAAAAAACTCCCTTCCAAATCTTAGACCTTGAGTTGGGATACAACATGCTACTAGGGAGACCCCTGATACATGAAATGCAAGTTGTACCTTCGACATACCATTAATGCATCAAGTTCCCACACCAGGGAGAGGAAATCATCATAGAGGGAGATCCCAATCCTTTCCAATATTGTAATGCCGTCCAAATCAACACTGATAACCATGTACCATCAAACCAAGATGCAAGCATCCCATCCTCTTCAGATTTGAATCCCAAGGATGTCACACGGACAACAAGAAAGATAGTCATTAACCAAGATTTAAGTATTCCCTCCTCTTCAGATTCAAATCTTAAAGATATCACACGGAAAGCGGGCAAGATATCCATTACTAACAAGGGCTGTGGTGAATACAAATATGAAGAGGCTTTCACCATCATGTGCATGCCTCAAAACCCGAGAACTTATGGCATGCCACAACCTGTCATTACAACGGAAACTCCGCAACCTGTTCTATTCAGATGTCCACCCACAACCTTTGTCCAATAGGGAGACATAGCGGAAGACAATCCATTTGAACAAGACATCAATACCTAGTTATACCAAGACCCACCAGAGACAATCTGACCACCACTACCCCTGTCAAACTATGGTAATGGTTACACAATGATACAAAGATCTGGGTACGATGGTACAACCAGGCTAGGGGAAAGACAACAAGGCATGATGAAATTGTCTCTCCCACCAACCCAGAGAAAAATGAGAGGGTTGGGCTATGGAAAACAAAGCACTAGTCCTGTGATCCAAGACATTCAAGTCAATCAAGAACAAATAGCAGAGATGCACCGGGGGCACAACACAAAACATGTCTTGATAGGCAACATATTAGCAAAGTTGTTGCCCACTAAAGAGGGAACCACACAAACCCGAATAGACCTCCATGTAGCAATTAATGATAACCAAGGAAGTGAGACATCTGACAAGCGTTCTATTGAGACTGACTCCCACGAGTATGAGTGGAGATCCCTTCATGACTATGAACTATCAATCCCAAATTATTCCCCTCGGTCAGACACTATCATAAATCTAGAAGACTTATTTGACGAACTGACCATTACCAAAGAACCCTACATAGAAAAGCATGTCATTTATCTGACCTCAAGTGGTGCGTCCACATCATAGTCCAGTTTTGTAGGAACCATATTTGTAGTCCCTTTCAGTCAACCAGAGCCAAACAACCATGAAAGTATCTATCTTGTACACCCTGAGCTCATAGAGTGGGATCAACAAGGACCACCTGATTTAGATGTCTTTGAGAACGATGAGGCTATAACTCATTTCATGGGACTTAGGGAAGGCATTCCATTAGGAGACCACAAGTCAGGCTTCTCCATTAACCTCGATAAAGCGGCATATTTCAGGGAGGAAGCTCCTCTTTCCAGTCCACAAAATAATATAGAACAAAAGAATGATAAAAAGCTAAAACAAGACGTATCTTCTAGCGAAAACCTCATTGAGGCGCTAGAAGATGGAAAGAAGGAACTCCTCCCCTTGACAGAGGAGAAATCAACATTACTAGCAGAAGAAACAAAGGAAGTCAATTTGGGAGATGACAAGAACCCAAAGAACATATACTTGGAAAAATCACTCACCCTTGAGGAGAGAGAACAACTCATCAGTTTCTTGAAGGCAAGGATGATCAATTTTGCATGGTCCTACTCAGATATGCCAGGATTAGATCCAGAGCTAGTACTACACCATCTCCCATTGCTACCCAATGCCAAACCTGTCAAGCAGAAGCTGAGAAAGATGCATCCCCATGTTTCATTGCTAGTCAAGGCAGAGTTGAAAAAGCTCCTGGATGCTAAGTTCATAATACCTATACCATATGCAAACTGGATATCTAACTTGGTACCAGTTACAAAGCATAGTGGTCAGATACGGATTTGCACAGACTTCAGGGATCTCAACATAGCTTGTCCCAAAGATGACTTTCCTTTACCCAACATAGATATGATAGTAGATCTAACTGCTGGACATCAAATGCTATCACTTATGGATGGCTTTTCAGGATATAATCAAATACGGATCACACCAGAGGACCAACACAAAACAACTTTCACATGTCCTTGGGTGACATATTGTTGGAATGTCATGTCGTTTGGTCTAAAGAATGTCAGAGCGACATATCAAAGGGCTATGACAACTATATTTCATGATCTCATCCACAAAACAATGGAAGACTATGTGGATGACATACTAGCCAAGTCAATACTTTGAAAGGATCACCTACAAGTTTTGGGACCAATCTTTGACAAAATGCAAGAATTCAAGGTCCGTCTAAACCCAAAGAAATGTGCATTCGGTGTCACAGCAGGAAAGTTACTAAGAGGGTTACAAGGAAGGCTCCAATCAATCAGGTGCTTCATAGCTCAGCTAGCAAACAAGTTCCACCCATTCCAACATATATTGCACAAAGACATCAAATTCATATGGATAGAGCAATGCGGATAGACATTTCAAATAATCAAGGATTACCTTCTCAAGTCTCCTATATTGGTACCACTAGTCCAAGGTATACCATAGCTTCTATATATCTCAGCGATGGAGTCAGCGTTAGGTGTACTCTTGGCACAACATGATGATGTAGGTAAAGAGAGGGCAATCTACTATCTAAGCAGGAAATTGGTGGGATATGAGCTAAACTACACACCAATTGAGAAGTCATGCCTTGTAGTTGTTTTTGCTTCTCAGAAGCTAAGACATTATATGTTGAGTCACCAAAAAAAGTTGATCGCACATATTGATCTTTTAAAGTACCTCCTAAGCAAAGAAGCGCTCACTGGACGACTGACGAAGTGGGTAATGATCTTGAGCAAGTTTGACATTGAGTACATAGATAGAAAGGCTATCAAAGGACAAGTAATCGCAGATCAACTAGCAGAGGCACCCATTCAAGACCATCAGCCTATTATTTCTGACTTTCCTGATGAATCTATCATGACACCACAACCAGCGATCGAGGTATGGCAACTATATTTTGATGGGTCATGCACAAACCATGGTGCACGGGCAGGGATAGTGCTTATCACTCTAGATCATGATACAATTCCCAAGTCTTTCAGACTTAACTTCCCATGCACCAACAACATAGCTAAATATGAAGCACTAGTCATCGGTCTAAAGATAGCAATTCAATGGAGAATCAAGAACCTTAAAGTCTTTGGCAATTTACAGTTGGTTATCAGTCAAGTCAACAATGATTATACGACCAAAGATGAGAAGCTCATACCATACAGAGCACAAACGGAAAAAATATGCACCAAGTTCCATTACATCTTCTTCGAGCAAGTCCCATGAGCACAAAACAAAGCTGCAGATGCGATGGCTACCATAACATCATTGATTGATATTCCAGGCAACAAAACAAGATTCCAATTTCTAGTAGAACAACTCTTGGTGCCTTCACATCAGACAGCCATCATGGAATTATCATGCGTCCTTGTTGTTCCTGAATCCCCATAGTACCAAGATGTCTATAACTATCTCCAAAACAATGTCTTACCTCCCAACTTGTATAGGAACCAGAGAAAGTCACTCATCCACCAAGCCTCTAGGTATACCATCCTCTCAACTACTTTATACAAACAAAGTCTAGACAAAATGCTACTACGATGTCTCACTTCCATGGAATCCCAGAAAGCTTTGTACGAGATACATGAAGGAATATGTGGAACCCATGAAGGTGGCAACAACTTAGCTAAGAAGATCATCTGTATGGGATACTATTGGCCCACAATAGAGAAAGATGCACACAAACATGTACAAAGGTGTAGACAATGTCAGATTCATGGAAACCTCATCCATGCACCAACCCAGGAACTAAATCCAATCACATCACCATTGCCATTTTCCATGTGGGGATTTGACCTAGTGGGAAAAATTACACCTTCCTCTGCAAATGGACACAAATACATCATAGCTGCAACAGAGTACTTCACCAAGTGGGTGGAAGCAATTCCTCTCACTTACATCACTGGAAAGCAAATAGCAATGTTCATACTTAACCACATTATCTTTCGATATGGGATCCCTCAAACAATCCTGACAGATCATGGTACACCTTTCCAGAACAAGGATGTTGAAGAGCTATGCGAACAATTCCAGATTTAACAAGGGTTCTCATTTTACTACCCTCAAGGGAACGACCAAGCTGAAGCTACAAACAAAATAATCTTGAAAATCTTGAAGAAAATAGTGAACGAATCAGGGTGAGACTGGCATTTACAGCTTAGTCCCGCATTATGGGCATACAGAACTAGTGTGAGAACACCTATAGGAGCCACTCCTTTCTCCCTAGTCTATGGATCAGAGGTGGTATTACCCCTCGAAGTGGAAATCCCATCCCTAAGGATATCATTGAAGAACCTGGTTTTAGACGAAGACTATAGAGTAGCAAGGCTCAGTGAACTGGAGTTACTAGATGAAAGAAGATAGCATGCCTTCGACCACTTACAAGGCTATCAAAATTTCCTTAGAAGAAAATATCACAAGAAGGTGAAGCCACAAACATTTGAGGTCAGAGACCTTGTCCTCATGGAAAATTAGAAGAATCAAGCAGACCGAGTCAAACCTGGAAAGTTTGAGCCTAACTGGCTAGGACCATTTGTCATTATCAACTCTACTCAGAGTGGAGCATTCATCCTAGTGACACCACAAGGAGATCAGCTCCCCGAATACATCAACATCATGCATCTTAAGAGGTTTTACCCTTGAAGACTCTATGGTTAAGGCACCTATCTACATATACAGAAAATACCAAAAAAAGTCAGAAAATACAAAAGTTACCTTGGTGAAAACCTGGCAATCAGGCGCCTTGGTGACAACAAAAAAATCAAAAATGCAAAAAAGTAAAGAGAAACAAAATCGCTCTCTTAGTGAAAACCTGACAATCAGGTTCTATTGAGTAGGTACCTTGGTGAAAACCTGGAAAACAAGCACCAAGTGTTCAAATCCAGCTTCACCATCAATGAAATCCAAGATCAAAAGCTTGAGCACACTTCAAATACAAAACTGACTACCCAAGCTATATCTAGAATCACAATCCCCTCTAAGCACCAAGCACTTACCCATGGTTAATATTGGTCCACCAGACTAGGGGGCGATTCTAAAGGTCCTGAAAAAATCCAAAAATCAGAAAACTCATCAAAAAAATCCTAAAAAGATCAAAATGTTCTGAGAAAATCAATCTTCATAAAAAATATTCAAAAAATTGCAAAATCCCAAGCAATAAAACCAACTCGGTTATCAAGAGAGCAGAGGGAAATCACACCCAGTCAATCAAATGTCACAATCATGAGCTTTGTGAATCAACATTGGGCTCATCTGACACAGCTTCATCAATCTCTCAATCTATCAAACAAGCAGCAAGCAACTGGCAACCAAGCTAGTCAATCAATTTCACAATCATGAGCTTTGCGAACCAGCATTGGGCCCATCTGACACAGCTTGATCAGCTGCCAACACGATCAAATCAAGCTATCAACTGTCACAATCATGAGCTTTGCGAACCAACATGGGGCCCATCTAACACAGCTTGTTCAACTGCCAACATGATCACAATCAATCACATCAATTGTCTTACACAGTGATGGATACACTCAAACCAGATAGGCCAGTCTTATATGAGTAATCTATTACTGAAACTAGACACAATCAAGCAATCAAAGCCAATCAAGCCTATCCAAAGAGTTGAGCCAATCAAGAAAATCCAACTGCATCAAGGAACCATCTAAAAATTTTGACTAGGTCAGTCGAGTCGGTCAGATGTCAGTCTATAATTTGCGGTTATGTTCTTACGCTACTCTAGGATCCACCATGTGAGGAGAGTAGCTATGATAGATCATGACTTATTTTCTTTGATTGCTGCCTATTGAATGTTCACTTTGATTTCAGGGCCATGATGATTTAGGATAAATGCGGTAGGCGTTGTCACTTATCTGGAAGCCACGCAGTTCCATGATCTGAGCTTAACCCTGGGAAAGAAATGGACATTCCTTCTCTTTTATTTTGTTGGTTGGTTTATATAATCAAGAGCTCACAACGCTATTCAAATGGACTCTGAGTTGCTTTGGAGTTCTATCTTGGTTTCTATGTTCTTTCCCTTTATGTTGCAAACAAGAGCTCATGATGCTATCCAGATGGACTCTAGGGGCGTAGGAGTTCTATCTTGTTTGCTTGGCTTTCCCTTTTGGAAATCAAAATCTCACAGCATTATCCAGATGGAATCTGGGTGCATAGGAGTTCTATCTTGGTTTCTTTGTTTTAGATTAATTTAGAGGACAAGCGGTATCCAGATGGTCAATATCTAGGTGCTTTTGGCTCTCTTTCTTTTCAAACAGGGAACATAGTTGAACCCAGATGGTCAATATTTGGGTGCACTAGGTTCTCTTTCTATTCAATCTCTCTACTCCTTCTGCTATCAAGAGGTCATGGCGGTATCTAGGTGGTATGTGATCTGGATCATTCGACGGTCTTCAGAATTTCAGAAAATACAAAAAAAAAGAGGCAATGAAGACAAATATTGGAAACAGGAACATCGACTTGGGACACTCATCCTTTCTATCAATTCATATCTATCAAAAAAGAAAAAAAAATCCTTTCTATCATTCCATGTCTATTAGATCAATCCCAGAGAACATCTATCCAAACTACTTTCTAACTAACGCATGCATTACTCAAGAATTTTGTGCATGGTAGATCGCATCCATTTATTGCATAAGAAAAATCTAAAACATGTGTATAGTAGATCATATAATCAATGCATCCATCATCAATAACATCATAACTAACATAGGAATGCATTCATCATCATCATATAGTGATTCACTTTTTCAACAAATTAATGCTCATCTGAC
>MU223722.1:121741-141500 GCA_018584345.1 Thuja plicata | reverse complement strand
TTGGTCAAATTGGAATATCGAAATTCCAATTCCATCTTTCAAGTCGACCACAAACAGTGGATACCGTATTCTGAATACGGAATGCAAGAATTGCGGCCGATATGCCGTGGTCCAAACGGGCCCTTAGCTAATTATAAATTATTATCATCTATTTATTTATTTAATTTAATTATTATTTATATAGTTATTATCTATTATTTATTTGATATTTAATTTTGTTATAATTAAATATTAAATTTTATTTGAGGAAGGGGAGATTACAAATTAACTTCTAATTTATGAAAATTCCATCCAATTTATGTCTCCCTTCATCTCAAATTGCTTGTGATTATTTTATATATCATTTCACATAAATAAATAGGTCAGTAATTAAAATAAACAAGAGCTCCGATAGAGCTGGAGACCCTGCCTATTGTTACAAAAGAATGCAAATTTGAAACTATTTGAAACTGCTAAAACAAAGAGGAAGCGTTATCAATGTTGAAACAAGAAGGCTGTATGTAGCATATCTGTGTAGAATTACACATTAAAAAACTTGAAAAGAGAACAAATAAAAGTTACTCTCTGCAATTTGAATGTGCCACATACATAACTAAATCTAGACAAGCAAATCTGAAATTAATGGAACCAAACTCAAATACGCAAGATCCACTTTGTAAGAAACCAAACAAATGAAAGCCATTGGACAGTAAAATAATAAAATTAAAATACATGAATGTCGACATGGATTAACCCATCCTTTTCTAAATTAATGATATGAATGGAATTCAATGCAATTTCTCAGACAGATTGCAAGAAAAGAAATGTTCCAAAGACATGTTCCACCACCACCCTGGCAAGAGAAGACATGCAACTTGAAAAGTGCTTATACATGCTTTTTAGCAAAATAAAAAAGCCAAGACATGTTCCTCCACCACCCTAGACTGAACCTGCTCCTTTAAATAGAGTGTAAGATTAAAAAACTCCTTGCCCTATCTTCGTTTATGATACCTACACCAGTATCCACAATAGAAAAAGTTAGACTTACAAAGGTATTTTGTTTATTGGTACTCTCTTTTTGTTTTCCATTACAAGAAAAAAAAACTTGCATCTCTGCACACCCTCTACTTGCACGAGTTCCATCTAGAAATGATCTTTGATAAATGTAATGGATTTTCGACTATGCAAAGTCCAACTTTTCCATTGCAAATAGAAAATTTTGAAGTAGACAAAAAAAATAGCAAAAACCTATAGCATTTTGAGAAATCAAATGCCTACTCATTTAAATTATCTTGAGGTTTGACTCTATTAAAAATTGATCACTATCAAGTTTCTTCTTCTTGATTAGTTAAGTTACAACAATAGGCAGTGCTTGAAATCTTGTAGTGACAAGTTGAAAATAATTTGGAAACACTTTTCAAAGAAATTACATTATATCACTGTTGTTGGTAAGCTATTCTTTCAGCACCAATGCATAATAATAGCACATAAATTTATCCTCGTGTGAGATGCAAATTCAGAAGTACCCTCTTAATGTGTTGTATATAAAAGTTGACTCTGTAAGTATAAATGAAGCCCAAGAATTGTCGCTCTTTCCCTTACACATAATGGAAATTATGTAGGTCAAATCCAAAATCTCAATAATAACTAAAGATATACTTTTTTTCAATCACAATGAAAGATTATATTTATTAACATTTCAAAAATTAATAGTCTTAACCTACAAGTCACAAAACATAGGTTAAATAAACTCTTCTGATCCTACACCTTTAAATAAATAAGGCTTAAATTTTTGTAACATGCATGATAAACAAACTATGCCATACATCATATAGAAAACTATCCCTTCAAGCAATCAACCGATCAAAACCAATAAAGTTTAAAAATTACATCCGAGCAAAACCAATAAAGTTTAAGAATTACGTCCAACCAATTGGATGTAACTTCTAGTAAAATTTCCACCGTCGGTGAGAGAAACTGTACCAAAGGTTCCCCCCACCCCCCCCCCCAAAAAAAAATAAANCCCCCCCCCCCCCCCCCCAAAAAAAAATAAAAATAAAAATAAAAAATAAACTTACCTAATTATAAAAAATGAAAAACATAAAGAGTGATGAAATATGTAACAAGATTCCCACTATAGACCTGATTGTCCGGTCTTGGGGTTCCAAACAACTTCAACTGTGGCTTTCTCTGCGTCCTCCATCTTCCAAGAGGTTCCTCCTTTGGGGCCAGAGACGACAACCAACATGATTGTATTGTCATCAACGACCCCAAAGCAAGTATTAAATCTTACAAATTCAAGAAACTCATGCCATGCTTGAGTACCTGGGCCATACAATAGAAAACTATAGGATGTCATTCTCAAAGACTATAGGATGTCATCCTCAAAGCCCTTAGCCAGTCATGAGCATGTAAGTTCTTCTACACAAAACCCTCTTTAAATAAATCTTTGCATTATCCACTAGTATTTGAAAGGTATGATAGATTTTAAATCAATTTCTGTTTGACTGTGACGGATAAAATAAGGGCCCAATTTTCTACACTGCAAACGGGCTTTCAGTAATTAAACTGCTAAATTTAAGGAAAAATAGAACACATGAAGGAACCAAGGATGTTTTTGAGTAGGACGATGGAGGCTCCTACATAATAAAAAGATATACGGTCTTCCTAAAAATGTACAGTACCCGACAGGCTGTCATTTAGATAGCATTCTTGTTTTGAGAAAGGCAGGCTAAGGGGCATAACAAGCTTCTGTGACCGGTCTTGCCCATTCGCCCACTTGGTACATTTCCCACTTCCGCTATTTTATACCCATTTAGATATATAATCTTTTTGTATTCATCGTACCTGAGTTTATACAGCTCCTTATCTTCCTCTATTTCTTGCAGTGTAATCCTCTGTGTCAAGCAATGGATCGGCCTTAGGGGAAAACACCACCTCACAAACGTGCCCCCGTACAGCCTTATAATTCCCTCCACGCTCTAGATCAAGTCTCTCATCAAACAGAGCATATCCAACCCATCTGGCAAAGAGGCAGACTCTGTTCGGTTCTGAATACTCCATGTGTTTAGCTTCGTATTGCATGCTAAACGCCACCATTTCCTCCAGATTGTGTGCTATGTGCTTAAAGCCCAGGTGCTTTCCAATGTCATTGCAAACTACAAATTGTGCTTGCTTCTTCCCCTCTGTCCAATTTCTGAAACCGAACCTGAAATTAAACACAAATTACTCCTCTAATGGGTTCCAGGATGAAAAGAGAAAGAGTATAGATCAAATTGGCATTGGGGATATTGTATTGGGCGTGAATAAAATTGAGGCGTCAAATGGAAAGAGATCCCCTGCGGTTTTCGACATGATGAAGAACAAATTCCTGTGACAGAATACCATTGTCATCGTAGCATTTGAGGATATTGGTCGGGCATAATTTTTGAGAAGAGTGTAACAATTTGGAAATGGAGGGAATGGAAAAGCTTCTGAAGAGTGAGAATTCAAGAGCTTTGTGGAAAAGGAACCCAAATTTGACATAATTGGTGAGCTTGTAGAGAAACAGGGCATCCTATTTTGGAGAAAGGTGTCCTAAAATACAAGCATCAGGCTTTTCAGAGCACCAGAATAAGCCATACAAACCATGACAACCAAACCTTGTTGAAAATCCCCTCAAAAAGCTGTAAATGTCCTACACAGTTAGGGTTAGTGTAAATGTCTTACATATTTAGGGTTAGCAGAAAGAAGACCCTTGACATCTGTCCTCTGGAAGAGTTGCCTTGTAATAAGCACATGGAAGAAACGTCAAAGGAGAAAATGTATGTTTTGATAATTATGCCATAAATTATGACAATTTTTTCACACAAAAATGATAAAAATAACTAGCTTAAATCCGAATGGCCAATGAGAAAATAGTAGTTAATTATAAAAAATGGACTTTAATAGAAATATTGTAGAAAAATTTAGGTTGAGTGAGTTCTGCACGTTTTTCCAAAAATTGATTAATGCAAGAAAACTCAATGAAAACATAAGTCTCTTGCCTATAAGGCAGGGACTACAAATTGTTCTCCAATAGTATGCGAATAGTGGAATGAACAAATTTGTTGAATGGAATGAAACTCACATAGCTCTAATATTTGTATTCAATGAAATATTTAAATTGATTACATGTCATATGTTGAGACAAGACCTAAATTTAAAGTTTTATAGAAGTTTCCACATATAAATTTTGTATTAATATTTTAATTTTATGTTTTGAATTTGTATTAAATATTGTTTATTAGCTGATAGGATTTTCTTCCTGAGTGAGCTCGACACCGTACAAGGCTTTTATTGTCTCACAGTAAAACCGTGTCTCACATAAACACCTGTTTTTTTTCCATTCTGGTAATCTTGTTTCACTTTGGGCCAGGGTTTGGCAAATACACCTGCACATAGGTCATTCACAAGATTTGTCGATCAGATATCTGCTCAAATCTTTCATTTTCATCATTATCTGTCTGCATTCCTTCTACACTTCGTTTTAATCATCACAAGATGGAGTCTCCCATACCTCTATTGTCCTGCTCCATTCCTCTGCTGTCCTGCTCCATGTCCTGTTCTGAAGCCAACATGCATAAGCCTGTATACTTCACCTGCCCATATTTGGTTTTAACCTACATTTGCATTTTTGGCTGCCAATCCTCACCCACTTGTACGCAGCGGTCTTTAATTGTCTGTCTTTACCTGCCTACATTTAATTTTCACCATCATTTTCCCCTTTTGAAAATGCTTAAATTGAAATAGGAAATGCATGGGTGTAGTTGCGCACTTGGAGATGCAGTGAGGGAAGAAGAAATTGCAAGCTTCGATCGTTTATTCAGCAACATAGCTCTTCAATCAGGTTTCTCCTTTTTTTTCCCAATACCATTAATCATTTACTTTTTCCTGTTCTCCATTCTGAGTTTTATTTGGTGAAATTTATGTTTGGCCTTTCTTGTTGAGCCTTCCAGCTGTGGCATCCTTAATTGCATTTTCCAAAGGCCTTCCATACTTGCCAACAAATTCAACCTTAATTCTCTGCATATCAATCTCAGCTCGTTTCACATAAATCCGTGTTAAAGTCTTCTCTTCGGCTGATTTAGAGCTGATAAATTCCATTGCAAATAATGAGGAAATGATTAGTGTAGCACTCGCTAGGAAGTATATGAGCATTGTGTATTCTCTTCTTTTCAATTCAGGGCTGGCATATTGTGTAAATTTAACCAACTTTTTGGTCACTAAACACACCAGTGCCTTGACTCTTCAGGTATGCAGATAGTTTCCTATCTTTTTGTTAGAGGCCTTTTTGTAAAGTGCTTGGTTCCCTGTATAATTTTCCTTTGTTTTTACATAGCACACAACCTTTTTATGATTTTAATTTTGGGGATAGATAAACTTTCCATCAAAGGAAGCTTGCTTCATATACATGGGAATAAGCTTCCTCATTATTTGTAATAGTTCATGAGCTTTTCTTTCAGTCCTTGTTGTCTTTCACTAATTGCAAAGTGTTGCATCGCAATCACTAGTTATATTTTTGTAGACTTAAATTAATGGCTAATGATATTTTAGTTTCTATTTCTTCTGAGATAATTGATGAAATTGCGTGTGAAGAATGTTATTTTTTTGTCTTCCCAATTTTCTGATCCACCATTAGATCATCAAGCCAATGGGAATCCTTCCCATTCACATTCTAAGAGGGCTTTTGATTTTTCACAAAAGTTAGCCATTGCGCGGTATCCTTCTCCTCAGTCCTAGATTTCATCTCCCTGTTTGTCTCTTCCTTAATTTTAGAAGACATAGGTTTTCTTCCTCTTTTTTTACGGGTTTTTATTTCAATGTCAGGCTAGTTGTTCCTACCATCTAATTTCATTTTATAAAACAGATCACAGGAATTTAAAAGAAAAAAAATTAAGCCTTGGGAGATTGTTGGAAAAATCGTAGCTGAGCTAGAAATCTCATTGGCCATGGTAATTCTCAAAAACTACTGTTGCAAATAGAAGTTTAGGGAAGTCCTTGTGGAAGCCCACTAAGGAGGGATATACAACTAAAACATTGTTATTTTTAATGCTGTATGTAACATTGCTATTTTTTCAAAGTCCGTATAATTCTTTGATACCATGTTTGTAGTTGTAAAATATTTTTGTTTATAAATTTAATTGGACAGGTTAATCTAGTTGATAACCTGAAGGATAGCATGATTTAATAGATAGTTTCTATTTTGAGTTTTTACTCTTCTCACACATCTATTCATATATCGGTAGTATTCAATAAACTACAGTAAAAATACTAAAACTGCTAATCACATTTCCTAAACTTATGGAAGGCTCCTTCCACTTATCTTGTTAATCGCTCCACGTTTTGTAACTGATATGCATTGAATCCGTCCATGTTTTTTAACTGATATGCATTGAATTTGTCCATATTTTTTAACTGATATGCAATAACTATTAAGTTGGAGAGTTAGCTTTGTCGAAATTCTTAGAGTTTAGTTATAGTGTTCACAGTTTCTATTATTAGCATAAACTCTCTATAAAAGAAAGAAATGTAACTCATTTTTATTAATCAATAAAATATATGTACGTTGTACCAGTATCTTCTCAATTTTTATATATTTCCTCCTTTCAAATCGATAATAGGGTTGGTCTGGGCCAAACTCCTTTATGAGAGGGCCCAGGATCCAGGATTAGAATAGTGACAAATAGTTAAGTTTGAATTGTTGTAGTAGTCATAAAGGACTCTGCTATCTGGATGCAATGTTGCAGATTTTAGACAAATACAACTATCATCATTTTAGGCACCAAAGAATTTCTAAACCTCTCGATACCCATTTTCCTAATTTTGTAAAACATTTTTGCTCTGATATTGGTTTAACTATGTTCAACATTTTTGCAGAGATAATTCCCAATTTTCCCAGAGGTAATGCTGAACACTTCAGAGATAATGTTGAATTTGTTCAATATTTTTGCAGAGATTAGTCAAACCAAATTTCCCTTTATTCCTTGAAATTCAGTCAGCTCTGTGATACAAGGATATCTCTCCTTTTATAAGCTATTGCTATGGCTATTCTATTTATTTGCGTGTTGTTTGTAAATCTATTGCCAAATTTCCATGTAATCTATTGTTGTCATGAAAGTTCTCTGATATTGGTTGGCAAAGGGTGGCTCAAGCTGGGGAACTTTATTAGACTGAGATAGATTATATATTTGAATCAATTTGAGAATTCTCCATATCCTCAATGTCCGTAGTGGACCAGTCTGTATTGGTGCGATCTGATAGGCAATTTCTTCCAATTTTCTTGATGAATGTGGTCAATCATTGCCACTTGGTAACCTCCCATGTTATTTTCTCCATGTTTTCTTTCTTTTGATCTTCCAGAGTTCCTCTCTAAGCTAAGATGGCTTTCACATTTTAGTTTGCTCAGATGGATTTTACATATTAGTTTGCAATCATCCAACAGTCACTTACTGCTATTTTTGCAGCTGGCTCACTTTGATTGAACTAAATTAATTTTAAATCTTTCCTCAATCACATAAAAATGACGTATCTATTATCTTGTGCTACAAAAATTCAGCATTTTTAACTGTTTTTAGAACATGTCAATTCTTTTTCAACGCTGCAAATCCAAGGGCTCTGTCAATAAAAGTAGTTGTCACTGATTTAGTTTTTTTTTGTGCACTTGCCTTAGTTGAACTTGTTGTCTATTACAATTAGTTGGTGAGAAGCTTTCAGTAACATTCAGTCAGCTAAAGCGTTATAATTTAGGGCAACCTGTGAGTTTGTGCCTTTCACATAATCTAGGATTTTATATGTTATTTATGTTTCATCTTGTATTATCCATTTCTACATCGCGTTGAGAAGCTACAAATTGATGATGGCTCTTCAAAAGGTAGGTGTCAGAAAAATGTGGCTTGTGTTATATTTAACTCACCACAATGGAAGCTTGAAGGTGTATTCTATGTGAATATTATACTTAGAAAGCAGAGCAATTTTTTAATTGTTATTTGTAAAAGGAAGCGAGTAGAATACTAAGTTTTTATGTAACTCTAATTGGACAGTGGCTGCTGTTATAATTTACTAAATTTAAGGTTTTGATCGAAATAATTACCTTTCTTTTTTAGGTCATGGAAAATCCTCAGCTCCCACATCATATTATTGATATCTCGAGTAGTAGCTCATAAATCAGTGTTCCAGCCCTGTCAATTGGCTCAAACTTGTCTATCAATTGGCATGGGTTTCCTAAAACAAAAATTCAGAATTTTGCAAGTAGTCTTTCACTTGCTTGTCAGCAGAATGTTGAACAACTAAAAGTCACAAGCGCTCATACATGTGATGTAAAAGAATTTGAAATCATGACAATGGAAGAAGCACTACAAGCACTCCATGCGAACTATGTGAAGTTTGATGGATTTTGTACTTACATTAGGGAAATGTATTTTGACGAATGGTACGGAGAAGGCAATGCTCAAACTATTCATCGTGCATTCCAAGCTTACCTCAACCACATATAGTACATTGTATATTGATGTGGCTCCTTTGTAGTTTGCCTATGTTTCAACTTACACTACCCCCTCTTTTAGAAAGAGAGATTTTGTAGTTTTTTGGCATATTGTAATCAACAAACCCTTCCACTATATATGTTCCACAAACTAATGTTATAAGTGAACTTACTAAAAATTTGATTCTATTTTCAATACAAATGCACGATGTCTACTTTAATTCCAATAGTTTTGTGTTTATATGCTCTTTCAACCCTTTCTTTTGAGTGTACTAAAAAAAGAACATTACATTTGTTACTACAAAACACACTATTTAAATTGCATACCCAATACCATAAATTTTTTTGAAGTTCTCTATTTTTCACACTTTTTCATTGCATTTCTTGCTTTATCACTTTGTTACTTGGAATATAAATTTTTATTTAAGTTGTTTTTGATTAAGGAAAGCAGGTTTTGATGGGTTCCTAAAACCCTACATAGCTATAAATAAATCGAAAGCATAGTAACAATTAGCAGCAACATAAATGGAACAGGCAAGCCAACAGCCAAAAAAAATAGTCTCAAAGATTACATAAAGCCAGGGATGAAACCAAAAAGACCAGGCAAAAAAGCCAGGGACACAAATCAGGCAATTTCTCTGAGAATCTCAGTAGCACAAAACTCCAGCTCAGTCATTCTACCCGTAGCCTCTTCCAGGTTAGATAGGTCTTTATCAGCTTCCTGGTTCTCCATCTTCTTTGTGGTGGCTCTTGTCCTCTTCTTTGATCCCTCTTTAGGTGACTTATCCCTACCACAACTCAGTGACTGATCCTCCTTTCTTCCTCTTTGCTCTTTAATTTTGGCAATAAGTACCTTAATGTTATCATTTGATGCTTTTAGGATATTGTAGCTTTGTCCAGCAATTTTAACCAGAGATTCCTCAATACTTTGCACCCTTTTCTTCAACTTGTTCACTCTGCTATCTAGCTCCCTATCTTCCTCTATGGTCCTGTTATTGTTTTTGATGTTATCTTTCTCCAGCCTGTCCATTCTTTTTTTTAGCTCATAGATTTCAAAGAAAGTCCATTTAGTGGTTCTGTAACTATCTATGACACTATTTTTAGCATTGTTCAGCACATCCATTTGAGGATCCTCCCTTGCATTGTCACTAAGAATCACTAAAGTAGGATCGATTAACTCCTCCATCTGGATTCTACCCTCCTTGTTCTCCTTAACCAAAGTCTTAATCATTTCTCTCTTTATGCCCATTTTAGCAAAAAAAGTATCAAAATTTCTCCAAACAACTTTCTTGTTTTTACCTGTGATTTTGCAAGTGTAATGGTCAGCCCCATACTCCTCAAACCCCTGATTCTGATCAGCCTCCTCATTCTCTTTCACCTGATTCTCCTCATTTTCATCTCTCTCCTCTTGCATTATGTACTGGTTGTCCTGCCTCTCCTCCTAGGCCTGCTCCTCAAATTGTTTCCCTCTTTTAGACCTCCTAACCCCCTTCCCTGAACAATCCTCCTCTATCTGAACCAATAATTTAATCGTTATCTTCCTCTTTCCTTCCATCTTCCCCAGCTTCCCTCCTTGTTTAGTATTTCCGTCTTCACCATAACTCTCATCCTCTATTTCCATACCAACAACATTCTCATTGTAATCCCTGTCAGACGATATCTCAATATGATGTTTTAAAATTGGAGACTCAATTTTCTCCATTTTTACCCTTTTCTTCCCCTTCTTCACCTGATAAATCTCTTCCTCCTCATTATCTGAGTGCATATCTCATCTTTCCTCAGTATCAGAAGGAACATAATCTCACCTGAGTTCTCCGATTCATCTTTTCCCTTCTCCAAGCTCTTAATTTCCTTCCCCATAGTCCGAGCTTTAAAATATTCATAAATTAACAACAACAAATCCTCATGAAAAGCTGGGTTGCTGATGGGTTTCTCCTTATAATCGTTAATATTTTCATTGATAGACGAATATAGGAAGAAGGGGATAGATATCTTAGCACCATACCTGAAATGGTTGAGAAGCATAAAGTGGTGAGTGCTTATGCGGTCGAATATCGTATCTAGAGAGATGTACTTAATAATAACCCTCAAAATGAACCTCCACAACAACTTGATTGAACTCGGCTGGTAGAAAGTGCCTTTCTTCACTAAAGCATTCTTTTCCTCTGCATCTTTCACAAATTCAGTCAAAGATTGCCCAGAAATCATCCTATCTCTGTAAAATTTTTTTCCCTATAATGGGGATACCTGTCACAACCAAAACTACTTCCTCTGTCACCATGAAATCTACCCCATTAATTTTGACTTGCCCTTCATTCCAGCTTTTCACCATCATCTTCATAACAGAGGGCTTCCAGCCATGAAGACGCTCAATGAAGGTAGTCGCCTCACCTTTTTTCAAAATATTCCAAACCTTAGAGCGTCGTTGCCATTTTTCAGTTTCCTTCTCCGGTTCCCTCCTATGCCTTTCACCAACCATTTCAACTCCTTCTCTGCCTCCTCTATTTCTGGTATTTTTCCCACTAGAAACCCTCTGTTTCCAATTGAGATTACGCTTATGCTTCGTGAATCTTCTTTTAGACCCGTGAATGTAATAAAAAATTTTATGCCTCTAAGTGTGCCGATGAGACCTGAAAAATTAAATCCCTCCGCCTCTCCTGTACTTGCACATCATTCGGTGATACTTCCCCAATATATCATTACTCTTCATTATTATCATTCAATATTTATGAGTATTCTGAAAACATGATCACTTATTATCAGAGCTAAGATTTCTGGCGGAATTTCATTCCCGTCAGTCCACCTTTTTGCTCCCTCACTCTTGACTCCCATATTTGCCAACCTGTCAGCCACTTGATTGGCTTCCCAGTATTCATGAGCCACATGGACCTATTCAAAGGTTTTGACACTCCCCTATTATGTTCTCAATAGTCCACGCGGGCTTGGTCTTTTCATTTAAGCAATCTATAATGTTCTTTGAGTCACCTTCTAACCATAATTTCTTGATCCCCATATCCTGAGCCAGCCTTATGGTGTGATGTGCCACACTCGCCTCTGAATAGTGGTTCATTTGTGACCCCAGGGGAGCTAAAATAGCCATAGTGCTTTTTCCATGAGAGTTCCTTATAATTCCTCCCACCCCAGCCTTCCCAGGGTTTCCTTTCGCAACCCCGTTAAAGTTTGCTTTGAACCATCCTTCCAGTGGTAAGCTCCATCTACAATCCTTTTCTCTTATTGGTAACATTAACCCCTTTTTTGTGAAGTGGATTGGGACCTTTGCTGTTAGTGTATTTTTCCATCAGGGCATTTATTATTTTATGGGAAACATACTTAGCAGTGGTAACTTTTTCCCAAAAAATTCTGTTATTTCACTCCTTCCACACTCCCCAGCATATGTGCGGCATCACACATGACCATAAAAAATGCCCTCTCAACCTCTGTTGCCATTAATCAAAGAACTCAAGATTCTTAATGGGGAAACACTAGGACATCTCAAAAAAAGACAAGAAATGATACCATATTTGTCTGGTGAAGTCACAGTGGATAAACAAGTGGTCCACACTCTCACTTTGATTTTTGCATAAGATACATCTATTAGGAATGTGATGCCCTCTCTTAATAAGGTTATCTACAGTCAAAATACAGTTTTGGAGCATAATCCAGAAGAAGATATTGATCTTAGGAATAAGACTAGGGTACCAAGCCTTAGCCCAACTGGGTGGAGTATCAATGTGTTGCATGATTTCATATCCTAAAGCCACCATGTAGATACCATCTGTAGTTCCCCCCCAAACAATAACATCTTGATTGAGAGAGAGGGGAGTGTGACCAATTTTGACCATCAGTGGCTTTAAGTCTTGGGACACCTCCGTTAGGTCCACCCAATCATTGTTGATTCTGTAGTCGCTCACTCTACTACCATATCTTTCAATGTAGGTATTATCCCATCTATTGTAAGGCTCCATCTTCCATAAGGGTCCCTATCTTAGCCAATTATCATGCCAAAATTTGACATCCCTGCCGTTACCTAATTTCCATCTTGCTTTATCAGTAGCTATACCCTTAGTCAGATTTCCATTCCAAATGCAGGAGCCCCTCGAGTCCATTTCTCTGCTGATGAACTGTTTGAAGGTCATGTTTGAGGCATATTTGTCCTTCATAATATCCCTCCATTCCCCTGTTGAATTAAAAATTCTCCATATCTATTTTTCTTGCAAAGCCTTCTTGAACTGCTTCAGATTCTTGATTCCCAAGCCTCCATGTTTTTTAGGCTTACATATAGTCTCCCATGCCACTAGTGGGTACTTCTTATGTCCTTCTTTGTCGGCCCACAAAAAATCTCTTTGAATGGCCTCTAGAGAGTTTGCCACTTTAGAAGGCATAGAAAAAATGCTTAAGGCATAAGTAGGGAGGTTCTGAAGAGTGGATTGAATCAAGAGAATTTTCCTTGCCTGACTAAGGGTGATACCCTTCCAGCCCACCAATTTCCCATTGAATCTATCAATTAGGTTGCCCCAGAAGGTGTCTGGAGGTGGATCCTAATGGAAGCCCTAAATAAGTAGCTGGAAGGGACCGAAAACCACATCCCAAAATGCCAGCCATTTTCCTCTGTCTATCCATGGGGGTGTTAATGAAGAACACCGAGCTCTTGTTCCAATTAATAAGCTGTCCCGTAGCATTGGAATAAGTATTCAAGATTTTCTTTACATTTTTAGCTTCTTTCACCGAGGATTCACCACCTAAAATGGTATCATCCACAAATTGCTGATGGGAAAAAATGAGAGGACCAGAGGAAGGTTTTAACCCAATAATGTGTCCCCTACTCCTTTTATCTTGAATTAGCCTTCCTAGGCACTCAGCCAAAATGATGAAGAGGATCGGAGAGAGGGGGTCTCCTTGCCTTAGACCCCTAGAAGATTTGAATAAATCTGATGGAGAACCATTCACCATCACCGCAAATGAAGGGGTAGATATCACCTGTGAAATAATCTTTCTCACCTTATCATTGAAGCCAAAAGCTCCCAAAATATTATTCAAGAATATCCAATCAACCCTGTCATAAGCCTTGGATAGATCTAGTTAAAGCAGGAATCCTTCCCTTTTTCCTTCCTCCAAGGAGTGAATCACCTCATGCACTGCCATGATAGAGTCCAGGATTTTCTACCAGGAACAAAACCCATTTGTTGGGGGGAAATAATAGCCGGAAGAATTTTAAGAAATCTATTAGTTAAGACTTTAGATATGATCTTGTAAAATGAGTTACAAAGACTAATTGGTCTAAAGCTATCAAAAAAATCCACACCTGGATTTTTAGGGATGAGCACAAGAAAGGTGGCATTGATCTCTTTAAGAAGGATCTTAGCTCCAAAAAATTCCTGGACAACTTTAACAAGGTCATCTTTGATAACTTCCCAGTACATCTGGAAAAAGAAAGTAGGGAAACCATCAAGGTCATGGGCCTTTTCAGCTGGCAGGGCAAAAAACCGCTTTATGGATTTCCTCCTGATCAGGGATAGCCATCATATCCTTGTTCTGTCTATCAGTGATCACCTTAGGGACGGTCTAAAGAATTTCCTCCTGGTCATCCTCTCCCAGATTATGTTCTTTAGTAAGGATTGCAGAGAAGAACCTAATGGCCTCATTTGCAATCTCATTGTCTTCCTCCAAAGTTAAATCCTCTTTCTTAATACCACTAATTCTATTAGTCATCCTATGTTTCATAGTAGACAGGTGGAAGAATCTAGTATTTTTTTCCCCCTCTTTCATCCACACCGATCTAGACCTTTGCCTCTAGAACATTTCCTCTTTGCCAACAATGTTGTGAAGTTCTGCTAAAATGGAATTTTTTGCACTCATTCTGTCTTCGTCATAGCCGTGGCTTTGGATCTCTTCCTGAACCCCTACAAGCTTTGTCATAATCCTATCTTTGGTCTGAAAAATGTTGCCAAAATCCCTTTTGTTCCACTTTCTAATCTCCATTTTTATGTTCTTGAGCTTCTTAGCCACCCTGTACATCATTGTACCATCCACATCTATACTCCACCACTCCCTTATCTTATCGAGAAGGTTAGGGTGGGTAGACCACATCCTCTCAAATTTGAAGGGGAAAGCCTTTTTCTTGTTGTGAGTATCCAGGGTGAGAGAAATCAGAGAGTGGTCAGATCTGAATCTCGCCATAGAGGAAAGATGACAGTGATACTGCTGCATCCAGTCCATAGATATGAGGGCTCTATCGAGGTGCACCTGAATACACTATGATCCAACTCTCCTGTTCGACCAAGTAAATTTTCCTCCTCCTAAGTCCGTATCAATCAGAGCCAAGTAATTGATCACATTTGCTAACTGTTGCCTACTATCTAGGGCTGGGGGCAGCCCCCCAAATTTCTCAGATTCCTTTAGGGGGGTGTTGAAATCACCCATGATAATGGCTTTTGGATCAGTCATCTTAGCAAACAAATTTTGCTTTTGGTCCCAAAAAATTCTCCTACTATTCTTGGTATTCAGAGCATAAATGTTCATTATGAACTAGCTCTCCTAGTCTTTTAGGTTAATGAATTGAATAAGTAAAATGTTACCTTCATCAAAAATAATTTGAGCTTTAAGATTTTCCTTCAATAACACCAGAAAACCTCTTGACGCTCCCTTAGAGTCAGTAGCTGCTGTCCTCATACCTTTGCCATAGGAAATGCTTTCCACTTTTTCTTTTTTCATTTTAGTTTCCTGTATCAAAAAAATGTCTGATCTATGATCCCTTATCATATTTCTAATAATTTCTTGTTTGTGGACTCCATTTAGGCCACAAATGTTCCATGATATGACCTTCATGATTTCTTATATGAGCAAGACTCCTGGATGGTCCTCTGAGATCCATCTGCTATATTTCTTTTTGCTTCTTCCTTTCTGATTTGATTCATACTCTTCCTTCCTAGTGTGTTAGACTTACTACCTGTGTCAGCTTTAGCTCTGCTTCTCGTAGCTGCAGGTGAAGCCAAAGAAGGGTCCCTGCTATTTTTATTTTTCACTATTATCCATGGTCCCACATTCTCATCTTTGTAACTATTTAAGAGGGCTTCCATTCTTGAGATTTTTCTAGGAGTAGTTGCTGATACCATCTCCAAGAATTGGCTTATCTTCCCTGGTGACACATAAGAGCTTCTGCTAAAGTTCATTTCTTGGGAGAGGATTGGGCCTTGTCCCTCCTCATGCCTCCCACCTTCCTATGAATCTAGAACAAAGGAAATTTCAGTGTTGTCTTCAACTATGATCTCACCATATTCTGGATTTTCCTGTACTCCTTTGTCTCCTTTCCAATACTCCATAAATGGTCCTGTTGGGCTTTCCATTTCCCCTTCCCTCTCCCTGCCTTTTTCTGGCTGAAATTGTGGCTTTCCCTTGCCCTCTATTGTTATTTGCTCTTCAATATTCTCTTGGGCTAGTTGTTGTTCCATGTTTTCAGTAGTTTTCTCCCCTTGTGGATTCTGTTTTTCTGTTACAAGAGTTGTTTCATTTGGAACTTTCTCCTTCCAGACCTTCTTGGTATAGTTAAGTCCCTTAATCAGAGGTTGATTCTCCATCCTCTTACCTTGTTTGATTTGATCCTTTCGGGCTTTCTCCTTCTCAATGACCATAGGGCACATTTTGGCCTTGTGTCCAACTTTTTTGCAATGGAAACAAGCAAAAGGAACACTTTCATACTCTATCTGTTGCACTCATTTTCCCAATCTAGATTGAAAAACAATTGCCTCTGGCATATCCTGACCTTCTTCAACTCCAATGCATATCCTCACATAGGTGAGTCTTTTCTTAGCCGCCGTAACTAGATCTATTGAAAGCAGCTCCCCAAAGGATCTAGCAATGCCCTCAAAGACATCCTCATGCTAGTAATCCAAAGGAAGCTCAGGTAGCCTAGCCCATACCGACGCTTGGATCAGGAAATCATTGTTGAGATCCAAGTTAGAGGTCCATTTCTACAGAGTGAGGGTGGATCTTCCCACGGATCAATTCCATGCACAGAGTATCTTTGACTGATCCTCTTGATAGGAAAAATCAAAAGACATAAACCCTTTTGCCATTTCCGAAACAACTACCTGACCTTTTAGATCCCACTTATTTTTAACAAAGGTTCTTACAATATCTATATTGGGTCTTGATCCTATGAACTTGCCTACCAGAGTTGCATCCATACTCAAAATATTATGATCAATAAGCTTAGAAGGAAACTCTAAAGCATAGATCCCCTTCTCTTTGCTAGAAACATCTTTAATCATTGGGAATAGAGACTTATTCGAGGGTTTGACTCCAAACAGGTTTGTCCAGCGCCCCAGTGGGGCCAAGCCAGCTCCTGTGTCTCTCATTTTTGGAGTTGTGACCTCATTTTTCCCTGGATCTGGTTGCATTGCCCATGGGTCCCCATCATCTGTCAAATCCTTAGCCCCCTGGTCCTTGACCTGGTCCAGACCTGCACTGTGATCGCCCTGTCTTGACACGACGGTTTTCTTGCTCGGATCCAGATTCAAAATTTTACCTCCTTTCACCATTCCTCTCTCTCCTTCGCTCGCCATATCTACTTTATAATAGTTATTGTTATGAAATTATGGTAATAATACTATTTTAACCTCTACTATCTTATTCCCTACTTTTTAAGGTCATTTCTCTCATATGTTTATCCATTCCTATCACATTTGTCCACATTGTACCCTAACTCTATTTAGGGTAAAAATATGGTGTCCATGGTCTACAAAATAGCATTAAATTTTTATTTAAGTTGTTACTTAATCTGGGAAGCTTCAAATTAGAGCCACATTATTTTCCACCTCCTTTTGACCAGACACTTCTATAAATTTTTATACTTGTTCACATTCTATACTTGTAATATTTCGTCTCTACATTGTGGCTTAAAATAATTAATACATACCTTTTTAAAATTAATTCACACTATTAGGTAATCAAATGGAAAATTGTTCGATTAAGAGTTTTGTCTTTAATAACAAATAGTGGAAATTTATTTATCGGGTCCAATTTTTCTCAAAGTATATATTTAATTGTATTTTCTAACATTTTTTTCCTTCTTTGCCCATCTATAGGAACCCACTTGCCTCACGTTTGACAAGTTCTACAAAGAAATCCTCTCCAATTCTTCAGTAAAGTTGTGACTTCTTATCTTTTCAACCATCACAACTTAGCTTTTCCCAACTCGTTTTAGTTGTCATTCATGCCTACAAAATGTTTTATGTTCCAACCATATTTAATACATGTTGAATGGAAAATAATCCGTAGTCTACATTTACGATGAAAACATATTTGTACATATATATTTACATATCTCATGGTTAATCCATCCATTCTAATGTAGATTTAGAACAACATATCATTTGTTTACTCTCTTTGATTGCATAATCCTTGCATAGCTTAAATAGTTTGGTTCTACTTCTATTCCGCATAATGCTTAACACCAATTTGAAATTTATAGGTCAGTGGCCTCTTCTTTAAGCTATGTCTCACTCTTTGATGAACAATGCGATAAATCTTATCAACAGTGACAACTTAGATGTACATCCACTTCTTCAAGTATTTTCCATTGCAACATTTGGTCAAGGAACTAGTTTAACAGTTAGATACAAGCTAGAGCTCTCCGATGGCATCCACTTATAAAAAGCTACATTGCCAAGCAGGTTTAATGACCTTATAACAAAAGGAAGAATTCAAAAGGGATCTATAGTACAACTCAAAAAATTTACCATTCCTACCATTTGTGATGCAAGGTGAGCCAATAACTACTAGGTCTTTATTACAATACACCATTTCCATTTTCTTGTGCACCTAAAGCACAATAATAATTGTACAAATCTAATGAATTCTATAGGTAGATTGTAGTCTCCAAATTAGAGGTCTATTGCATGGATCATGATATCATTGGTGACCCTACCTTCTTCTTCAAAGAACCGGAGAACCTTGTACAACAACATTTGGGAACTTCATCGGACACATGCACAAATGTAGGAGATCTTGTTACTTCTCAACAAGCCAATCCTACAAAATTGATGTTTAGCTTGCATGCATCTCTACGAAAAAAACACCCCCCACTTCTATTACTCCTATCAAGAGTTTGAATCCATTTCAAACACAGTGGATGATATAAGGTCGTGTGACTATGAAGAAAGATATCTACCACTTCAACAACAAAAATAGAGATGGACACATGTTTAGTTTTGATATAGTTGATAGTGAGAGAACAAAAGTTTGTGTCACTTGCTTCAATGCAATTGCAGACCTCTATTTTCAATGAGTCGAAGCTGGGAGTGTCTATACATTGTCTCGTGGTACCGTCAAGAGTGCAAACAAGTTTTACAATAAGCTTAATAGTGATATAGAAATCACTTTAACAGATGATTCAAGGCTCAACCATTGTGATTATGACCTCTTGATTCCAACACTTCAATTTGTAATACCCCAAAATTGGCACCTTACAATTCTAATCAATTTTGGTGCATTTCTTCAAATTCTCATCATCGAAGTCCTATTGTACTAGGCAAATTCTCCTTTATAATTGTCTTTAATTGACTTAGTCTCAAATGCAGAAAACCTAAATTTGCATAAATCTTACACTATATTTAATTCCTAAATTTTCAAGATTTATTATCTAAAAATCCCTATGATTAATTAATTTAATTCTAAAGTCATAAGTGCTTTTAAATTAAATTAATCCCACCCCCTTTAGCTAATACACATCAAGGGAATTAAATATTATTTGGTTATTTGAATGGATTATCCTCACTTGAATTTAATAATTCAAACAATGTGAAAAGCCACCCATGTGGCAATAATTCATTTATTTAATTAAATAATTCCTTCATATTTGTCTCACCTTCCTCCACGAAGATGAAGAGTCAATCGTTTCTTCCCAAGAAACTCTTCATCCTCTCTTCAGGATTTTCTATATTATGGACCTTCTTTCCTGCATTTGAGGGGGGCAATTTTAGAGTACCAAAACTATAGTGAATTATTGTCTCAATTCTCTCATATTTCCAAGCTTTTATTGCATATTTAGTGTAATCGCATTTAGCTTAATGGCATTCTTCATCTCAATTTAGTTTGTTTATTTACCAAGTAGTTTAATTCTGTCATCTCTTTCAAGTTTCTTAGCCTAAAATCTGCATCTTCATTCCTAGATTATAATTGCATCTCTCATATAGAATAAATTTCATTTCAGTTTTCAAAGCTTTCAAATCCTCCATTTTAGCAATGGTCTATGGTTGTTGGCTCTCGTTTTGAGAGTAATTA
>MU223722.1:107355-117389 GCA_018584345.1 Thuja plicata | reverse complement strand
AACAATTCACGATGGAGAGCATCTGTCCTTTTCCTTTTGATAGGAGTCTTCATATGCCACCTTTTCCCAAGGGTGTGGAACTCCCTAAGTATGATAAATATCTGGGTACCACCGATCCTCAGGATCACCTAAGAGAATTTGGAGCCCTATCTATGGAGTTCATTCATGATCAAACTTATTTAATGCCTCTCTTTCCTCGGAGTCTGGGTGGACCTGCCATATGGTTTTTCTCGACTACCCACCGACATTAAGACTTTTGATGAGATCGCAAATCTCTTTATCTAGCATTATTATCACAACATACAATATCCTATCAACATCAGGGACCTTTGCAATCTCAAGCAAAGACAAGGGGAGCCATTCCTAACATTTCTCTAGAGATGGAGACAACTTTGCACCAAGTATCCTCATAAAATACCCGAATCTGAGAAAATCAACATCTTCTTGGACAATCTCACTCCTAATTTTGGGTATCAAGTAAAACTTCAAGGTCCCCTCAATTTTGACAACATGATTAAGAAAGTTGTGAGGATAGAGGTGTTTATGGTTAAGAAAGGGGAATTGACTTTGCACAAAGACAACAAACAAGGTTTCTCCTCTTCCAACAAAGATAAAGGGAAGTTTGTCAACAATAATAGGGGCGTTGTGAATGATGGAGTGGTTGATAATGTGATCCCGACTCCTTCAAAATCAATTTTCAATCTTACTTCTAGCATACAAGCGATCAAAACTGCTGAAAAGGCTGCAACAAACACTCAGCCGCCTTCAAGATTCTCTAGCAACAAACCTTGGGCATCCCGACCCAAACATGAATTCACTTCCTTGGGAGAACCACTTGATGTAGTTTACAAGACTTTGGTGCAAAACCAGGTTCTCACTCCTTTGGACAAGCATCCATATGATCCGCAACCGTGACCCCATTGGTGGAACGACAACATATACTGTGACTATCACCAGAACAAGGGTCATAAGACTTCTACTTGTCTTCAGTTACACTATAAGATCCAAGATCTAATTGATAGTGGTGATATTGTTGTGGATAATCATAATAAGAATTCAGATCACTGGGCATTTAAAGATCCCTTTCCTCCTCGTGAGAAAGGTGAGTCTTCCAACACTAAGAACAACAGTGCCAAGGTTAATTGCATGTATACCACTAATGACAATGTCATCAACATGATCAAACCTGTCGAAGTTGAGTATTGTGATGTGATTACTATCAAGGGGAGCGTGGATGCTCCTAAGCCTAAGACCCCATTTATCTTGAGAGGCCCTGGGTCTCACTCATCTGAACCTAAATTATCTCAGGATTGCGCAAACATCGTTACCAGATCCTGCGCTAAGATCACTCTCAAGGGTCTTGACCCTCCTGCTAATACATCCGCACTTAAACAACCTGCAGATAAAGTTATTGTTGGCCCTACCAACAAGGCCAAAAAAATGGTCCCCACACATCCTACTGCTAATTATACCTTTCTCAACCAGCTGCAAAGAACTAACGCTCAAATAACCATCTTTGAGCTGTTGAAGATCTCTCCTGCTCACAGGCAGATTCTGGATAAAGCCCTCGCAGAGGGTAACATCCCCAAAGACATTAATCTCGATCAATTTCAATCTATAGTGGGTCACTTGACTTCACCACACTATCTATCTCTCTCAGAAGAAGATGACCATTCAGTCAGCCACCCGCATAATGCCCCTTTGCATATAGAGGTCATGATTGGACAAAAGCATGTCTGCTGCGTCCTTATTGATAATGGTACTAGCCTCAACATCTGCTCTACCCACTTTCTCACTCAGCTAGGCTATGATGAAGATCGCATAGATTCTCACAAGAAAATTACTATCAAAGCCTATGATGAAGAAGAAAGAAAGTCTAAAGGTTTAGTCGTGCTACCTATTCGGGTTGGACCTGTTGAAAGAGATGTCACTTGTCAAGTGTTGGACATTCCTCTTGCTTATAACATCCTGTTGGGAAAATCGTGGATCCATGAAATGCAAGTGGTTCCCTCTATGTATCATTAGTGCATCAAGTTTCCTTTCCACAATGCAGAAGTGACAGTTCCTGCTAATATGAGCCATTCTTGTAATACGCTCACACAATCAACTGATAGTTTTGTTCCTGCTAACAAAGAATACACATAATTCTATGATGCCAAGCTTAGAGACATGGAACAGACTTTGAAAATCAAAGACATAGGCATGGGAGGATATCAAATGGAACCTGTGCTATCATTAGCAGCTCTACCTTCATCTTCTCGTTCCCATGGGAGACCTTCTAAGAATAATAAATCTTCTACTACTCCTCCTGAAATAGTTTATGATGGTGCCTTTGTACGGGCTTCAACACCATTAGAAGATGAAGATGAGGAAAGAGCTATTAAATATTGGCTTTACAAAGGAAAGGACATATCTGAATAGACCACCCTAGCTCATGAAATAAATCCTAATAGTGAAGGTCTTAAAATCATGAAACGCTTTGGATACGAAGGGAGTGGTCCAATAGGGATGAATGGTAATGGGTTAGTTGAACCTATTGAAGCTACAGGTCGAAGAACAAAAGATACAACTGGTTTAGGCTTCAAGAAGATCCCGTTCCATCTAGGGATTAAAAAATTTGTGCCAAAACTGGATCCTCAACCAGAACCTGAAGGCATAGCTACAATTGACACCGCAGAGGATAGCTCTGATGAGGATTACTTTCCTTGTCCTATTCCTCCAGATCTGGTAGCATTCTTTGCTAAGCTAGATGATTTCATAACAGATGTTAGTATAGCCAAGGTTGGCAATGACTCCAATGGCGCTAGTCCATTCACTCCTCTGACATTCAAACAATGGAAAATGTCACAAGACCCTAGTTTCCAGGGTGAACTATACATACCATCACATTTTCAAGAGTAGTTTGCGCAAGAAAAGGACAGTGTCACAAGAACTCCCAAACCTTCATGGTGCAAACATCCCAGTCAGAGTTTAGACACAGATTCCCATGAATATGAGCTCGACAGTCTTTCAGAAGGATCCTTTGACAGGAATGTTGATACTACACATACATTTGAAAACCTTCTCGACATAGGTGAAGGGTCTAGTGTAAGGTCTAATTAGTCTGATTCCATAGATGTTAATGTGTCTTCTACTATGGTCGCTAGGAGGCAAAGGGATTCAAATACACCTTTAGATGAGATTTCTCTAGGTCTCAACTTGCTAGTCCGTGCTTTCGATGATTATACCGTGAATGCACTTGAACCCGTCACTTCTCTCTCACTCCAACATCCCGAGCTAATAGACTAGAATTCCCCTTCCTCATCCAATGAAGTCCTCACATTCTAGAATGACTATGCTCTAGCCTGTTATCTCCACACTGTTGAACATGTAATGTCCTCCACTAGTGAAGATAGTGTCAGCATGACCGAAAGTGATATCAAGTATCTTAGTCATAAAATCAAAAGGAAAAAAATAGGCGCTCTGACGGTGAAAACAACATTGTGGTAGTGTCAGAGCTGAAAAAAGTAAAAATAATAGACGTATCTGAAGGTGAAAACCTCTCTGAGGTGCCTAAAGATGAGATACTTGATGCGCTTCTGAGTCATTTCCAGGAACGATCATCTATGCTAATTGAGCTGACTTAGCCAGTATTTTGGGTACAGAAGAACATGCGCACATTATTCATGTGGCTAAATCATTGTCTGCAGAAGAACTCAAAGAATTCACAGATTTCTTCAAAGAGAAAAAGATAAACTTTGCATGGACATACTCTGACATGCCTGGTGTAGATCCTGATCTTATCATGCATCACCTGTCAATAGCTCCTGGAGTAAAACCAGTCAAGCAAAAACTCAGAAAAATGCATCCACATGTGGCTCTACTTGTCAAGGCAGAATTAGTGAAACTCCTAAAAGCTGGTTTCATCAGAGCAATTGACTATGCAAAATGGATCTCCAACATAGTTCCAGTGTTGAAGCATGAAAAATCTATCAGAGTCTGCACAGACTTCAGGGACTTAAACAAGGCATGTCCAAAAGATGACTTCCCACTACCCAACATTGATATGATCGTGGATATGATAGCAAGGTACGAAATGTACTCCATAATGGATAGTTTCTCTGGCTACAAACAAATCAAAATTGTGGTAGAGGACCAAGAAAAGACTACTTTCACTTGTGCATGGGGCACTTTCTACTGGAATGTTATGCCTTTTGGTCTCAAGAATGCTAGAGCCATGCATCAGAGAGCAGTTACTACTGCATTTCACGATATGATGCACAAAACAATGGAGGATTATGTTGATGAAACCCTTGCTAAAAGAATGGATAGGAAGGCACATCTTACTGATCTAGGCCCTATACTAGATCGTATGGAAAAGTTCATACTACACCTCAATCCTAAGAAATGTGCATTTGGAGTAACTTCTGGAAAATTGCTTGGTTATATTATCTCTGTAAAAGGCATTGAGGTGGATCCTACGAAAGTTCAAGCTATCATGGAAATGCCGCCAACAAAGAATATCAGACAAATGAGAGGAATGCAAGGCCAACTACAATCTATCTATCTCTTTATCTCCCAACTGGCAGACAAGTCACAACCATTCACCAAGACTTTGCATAAAGGAGTGACTTACCAATGGAACAAGGAATGTGAACAAGGTCTTCAACAAATCAAATAATATCTGGCTAATCCACCTATATTAATGCCTCCTATTCATGGGAATCCATCAATCTTATACATCTCAGCTGCAGAAACATCTTTGGGTGCTCTATTGGCCCAAGAAGATCAAAACAATAAAGAAAGAGCAATCTATTACATCAGCAGAACATTGGTCTCTTATGAAATGAATTATTCTGTCATTGAGAAAGTTTGCTTGGCGGTGTTGTTTGCTTCCCAAAAGTTCTGGCATTACATGCTTGCTCACACTACAAGGCTCATTGCAAAAATTGATCCATTAAAGTACTTACTTAGCAAAGCTTCCCTCACGGGTAGATTAGCGAAGTGGGTCATGATACTTAGTGAATTTTACATTGAGCATGTGGAAAGAAAAGCTATCAAAGGGAAAGAAATTGCAGATCAATTGGCTGAGGCACCTATTGCAGACTATCAACCATTAAGGATCGAGTTCCCAAATGAGTCCAACATGCTTCTCACACATCAGGCATGGACCATGTTCTTTGGTGGATCATTCACCCAGCAGGGGTCAGGTGCCAGAATCTTGTTCATTACACCTCAACGATATTCATTACTAAAGGCTTACAAAATGTTGTTTCCTTGCACAAATAACACTACTGAGTATGAAGCCTTAATTGATGGATTAAATATTTCTATTGAATGGCGTGTCGATGAGCTAAAGGTCTTTGGAAATTCACAGTTGGTTATCAATCAGGTGAATGATATCTACCAAACAAAAGATGAAAAACTGGTGCCTTATAAAAAGATGGTTGATGATCTCAAGAAATACTTTGCACACATTACTTTCCAACAAATTCCAAGGGTAGATAATAAAGCATTCGATTCCATGGCTACTCTGGCTTCCATGTTACAAATGCCAGAAAATGACTTCTGACATGAATTCCTAGTGGAGACGTTATGCTACCTTGCTTATAATTCCCCTGAATCCTGGATGATCTGTTCAGTCATTGGACATGACTCATCCCACCACCACCATATTTACTCCTACCTTCATGACCAGATCATTCCGAACACTTAAACCCAAAATGAGAAATGTCACTTAATCTGCAGTGCTTCACGGTTTGTCATCACAACTAATGACTTATATAGGCGAGGTTTAGACGGTACCCTCCTTAGGTGTTTAGAACCTGATGAGTCCAAGCATGCATTAGTAGACGTGCATGAAGGCATCTATGGGTCTCACTCAAATGGCCTAACACTGGCTCGCAAACGTATTAGAGCTGGTTACTATTGGCTGAATATGGAGAAAGAAGCTACACAATTTGCTAAATCTTGCAAATAGTCTCAGCTTCATGGAAATCTGACCCACGTTCCTGCCAAGGAGCTCATTCCTTTCGTCATCTTTTGTCCATTTTAGCAGTGGGCCTTTGACTTGGTGGGTCAGATACATTCGTCTTCTTCAAGGGGCATAAATTCATCAAAACTGCTACAGACTATTTTACCAAGTGGGTTGAGGCAGTGCATCTCATGGTAGTTGATGGCAAGTCTGTGACCATGTTTATACTGAACTACATCATCTGCAAATATGGTGTACCCTCATCAATAATCACTGAAAATGGGAGCAATTCAAGAACAAGGATCTAAAAGAATTATGCACTAAGTTCAGAATTATTCAGCATTGGTCTTCTATCTATTATCCCCAGGGTAATGGACAAGTGGAAGCTTCAAATAAGACTATTCTCAAGGTCTTACACCGCACAGTACACAAATCTAGACGAGACTGGTATCTCCAAATTAATCCAGCTTTATGGGCTTACCGCACCAGTAGACGGACACCAATAGGGGCCACTCCCTTTCCTCTAGTTTATGGTGCAGATGCAGTTCTTCCTATTGAGGTTGAGATTCCTACCTTGTGAGTCTCTCTGAAGGGCCTCATTACTGATGATGATATCAGAATATCTCAGCTTCAAGAGCTTGAACTACTGGATGAACGTCAAAAAGTGGCGTTCGATCATCTCCGAGCATATTAGAAGAGAATATCTAAAAGCTACAACAAGAAGGTCAGACCAAGGGAATTCCAAATGGGTGATCTTGTCCTGATAGAGAACCCCAAGAATCAATAGCAGCGAGTCCAGAAAGGAAAATTTGAACCAAACTGGCTTCATTTGTATGTTATCACTGTAGTATTTGAGTCTAGCGCTTACCAGCTCTCTACCAAAGAGGGGGAACAACTCAAAAAGCCATTCAATGCTCTTCATCTGAAGAAGTTCTACAATTGAGATGTCTTCTGAATGCTCATGTACATACTCTATTATGAGAAAATGCTAAAAATTGCAAAATGTCCTGAAAAATGATCATCTTAGTGAAAACCTGGCAAACAGGCACTTTGATGTATCTATTATCCTGGTGAAAAACTGGTAAACAGGCACCTTGATAATACCAAAAAAAATTTAAAAAAAAAACAAAAACAAATCATCAAAATGAAAAATACAAAAAAATGGAAAAAAGAGAAAAATGTGCCATTGATGAAAACCTGGTAAACAGGCGTCATGGTAGCAAAAATAGAATTTCTGCCAAGATGGTGAAAACCTGGTAAATAGGCACCTCTTGTTCCATAATGCTCTATCTATTGCGGCATCCCTTGGCTTTCTTGCAATTTGCTCTCCGCTTTAGTTTGCTTTCCTGCTTTAGTTTGCTCGCTCATGCTTTCGCTCTCAGTTTTTTTTGATATTTTTGCTCGAATTCACATGGATTGAAACTGGTCAAACTTAGGGGCATCTTCTTGGTCTAGGGGGCATTGTCCTATCTTTTTTATTCTCTCTCCTCTTCGCATCAGTCACCAGTGGTTCTCACTAAGTCTGCTTGCTAATGCCTAGATCTCACGCCGATCTTTATACTTGAGAATATTTCTCGCGTCAGTCACCAATGACTCTCACTGCATCTACCTACTCTCGCTGTACTACTGAGATTTCTCACATCAACTCACTATCTTCATATTTGACATCAATCCGTTACAGTTGGAGTTATACCCAAACTCTCTATCTATCGATATTCAGTCTTCGCATGCTTTGCTTTAGTCTGTACATAGCTTTCAGTCACTTTCATGAAACTTTGGGTCTTTTCAAGATCCCACCTCACTTGACATGACCCCAGTGTCATAGCTTGGGGTTAATCTACTTGGATTTGTCCTCTCTATATGAGTCAAGTCAATCATCGACGTTCATTACTTGGGGGCATGGCTCCCCACTTTGATCGCATCTTCGGTTTACACTCGAGTCAGTAATCTTGTCAGTTCTAAAGGATAACTATCTACTGGCACAAACTAGTGTTTCTCAACACCCCAATCAAACAGTGTTTTTCAACACTATCTTTAGACACATTGGACATCGCAACGTAAACATCTGTCGATAGCAATCAAACACATCGCACTCACAAGTACAATGATGTTTTTCAACACCCCTAAAACACATGCACATTTGTAAACTTTGAAACATGCTGAGCTATGATTGAATCTTTCTTTGTATGTTGTCTTTTCTCATGAATTTCATTGATATTTTCATTTTCTACTGCTTGTGGGTGTGGTTTTGATGATCCGACAACGTCAAATAAACAAGGTGTATGTGATAAGTGCTTCTGTATTAAGGTGGGAAAGCCTCACATCCCTCGATCTTGTTTATTTTTACACCAAGGGGAGGTTGGAACTATCTCTTTGACTATTACTGCTCTGTTTTTTTACTTGTGCACTCTTACTATATCAAACTAGAAATAATGTTCAGGTCACCTTGGCTTTTGTGCCCTAGTGCATACATTCGTTTCCTACATTTTATCTGATGAAAGTCATATTCATATTCTTATGGTTGCATTGGCACCAGTAAGGATTGTATCGACTCCGATGTTCCAAAACTCGATGATGATAATTATGCGATGAGTCCAACAACCAAGTACTAGGGTTTCATTTAGCTTAAGCTTGCATAGCAATAATTTTGGTGCTCTCTTCATTGTCTTCTCATTCTTTGAAGGTTCTCATCTTTTGTCCTGAATTTCTCTTGACTGCACAAGTATCTGGTCCTTTCTCTTGATCTTCATTCATATTCTTTTGTTTAGTACCTGTCATATATTGCAATATTCATTTTCGTGATCGAAATCAAAATTTGACACTCCTAAGTAGCTCAAAATCACATTTTAAAATTTTGGGACCGACGTGCTCTGACGCTTGTGCAGTCAACTTTCTGACGTTTCTTTCTTGTCAGAACCATCTCTCATCATCATTTTATCGGCTTCTGCAATCTTTTCATCAAAATTCAACTCTAGTCAATTCTATTCAAACTTGGTCAAATGTGGTCAAACCTAGTCAACAGGACCTCCCGATCGCTCTAAATTGATTCTGCCTTCTCTTGATCTATCTGTGAATTCCTCTGGATCTTTGATCTTACTTCTATTTGCAATCTTTTGCTGTCGATCATCTTTCTGTTGTGTCATCTTTTAATTTCGCTCCCGAGGGGGCAAGATGATTGCATCATTGAATCTTTTCACATCATTCTCGAATCAGTCTGATCTGAATCAAAAGTCCCCATTGCTAGGGGAATCTCAACACTTGGGGTATACTCAGTGTTTCATACCTTATGGTCAAAATTGGATATTCCATGATCTTGAATCTCTAGGGGCATCTTGATGCAACACATCTTGTCATCTTGTCATCTATCTTTCTAGGTATCTGAGCAATCTAACTCGGATCCTCAAGGATCAAGCTTTATTTTGGAGATGATTCTTGAAATCCCATTGGGTATTGGGGAAATCTAACCCTAATTCCTGAAAGTCATGCTTCATTCTAAAGACGGCTCTCAAAAGATCTTTTTGACCGTTATCTAAGAAACCTAACCCAAATCTCGAAGGGCTAACCTTCGTATTGGGGAAATCTAACCCTGATTCTAGAGATAGTACTAAATCTTCATCAACTATCAACGGACATTGGGGCAATCTAACCTTGATTCCAATTTTCTCTCAATTGGTATTTGAACCGTTGTCTTCGCAATCTAACTTAGACTTCAGAGAATCATGCTTCATTTTGAAGATGGTTTAGCTTCTCAATCTGATCGATGTCTTGGCAACCTAACCTAGACTCCTGAAATCTTCATCTATCACGTCAGTCTATTCTTTGAATCAACGCACTGCTCGCACATCAATTCAAAGAGGGGCAAAATGTAATACCCCAAAATTGGCACCTTACAATTCTAATAAATTTTGGTGCATTTCCTCAAATTCTCATCATCGAAGTCCTATTGTACTAGGAAAATTCTCCTTCCTAATTGTCTTTAATTGACTTAGTCTCAAATGCAGAAAACCTAAATTTACATAAATCTTACACTATATTTAATTCCTAAATTTTCAAGATTTATTAGCTAAAAATCCCTATGATT
>MU223722.1:22071-33858 GCA_018584345.1 Thuja plicata | reverse complement strand
CATTTAATTAAATAAAATTCTTCTAATTTATTTAATTATAAAGAAAACCTCTCTTTTAATTAAATAAATAAAAATCCCCACTTAAAGCTCTTCTTTTGATGAAAAAGGAAATAAATTAAATAAAAATTCATTTTTCTTCACATCTTTCTAAGTGGTGGGCTTTTTGCTTTAATGAGCACATGGATCAACCAAGATTTAATCTTCACCATTGCTCATTTCTTTTTGTCTCTTAATCTCAACCGTTCACTTTCCTATATAAGGAAATCTCTCCTCATTTTCATATAGAATTTGTATGTATTGTTATGCTGCAGGTTTTGAGAGCAATTTTGGAGGAGAATTTGAGTACTTTGGCTTGGATATTGCAACTTCTCTTTTCTTGTCTTCTACATCTTGCATCCATGGCTATTCATGTAGATTAGATTCATATTAGATTAAATTCATATTTCCTTTCATAGAATAATCATGCATTGTTATCATTTAGATTAATTTCCTTTTATGCATTGCAATCATATAGAATAGTTGTCATTTTCATACATCGAATCTCTCATTTCATGATGTACTTGCATGGGCATAACTAGGTCAATCTGAGGGCCTCCATTACAAACCCTTGCACTCCATGACTAGGGAGCTATGAGTCGATATTTGAGACCTCATTCTTGAGCAACCTTGAATGGAATAACCCATAGAAGCGTGACACATTTTCATTACACACTTATCATACTCTCTCTCTCTCTCTCTCTCTCTCGTTATTGTGTTGAGGACATAACAATGTGTCTACCATTCAAAGGGTTTGTGATTTTGATGGTTCTCACAAGGTATTTACAAGTATTTCTGTTGGGGTAGTAGTGTTCTTGAGGTTTAGCATAAAATGCTGATAGATCCAATGAGTGTGATGGATTTTATTGTTTGTATGAGCTTAATGATGTCTTCAGATGATTTAGGATTATGTTCCTAATGAGTTGACAATTTACATTAATCAAGGTGACCAAGCTCAATGGATTTGAAGATTTTTTTATGTTCTTAGTTGACATATCAAGAAAAATTGATAAAATTGTTGGAAATAATAAGTACTGAGAGGGGGAGGGGGGGTGAATCAGTACAAAAAGACAGTAAACTAATTCAAGTACTAATTTAAATAACTACTGAAGTACTTTCCAAACTATAAAGCATATAACTGATGCAAATACATAAAATAAAGTAATATCAAGCATCCACAAGTTCATCACACATGACAAAGATATTTTTTACATGAAAACCCTTGTGAGAGTGGACAAAACATGGTGGGGATGACAACCATAAGCCCAATACTGCAATAAATGAGTTTTCCCTGTTAGGAGCTACTAATACCCTTTCTGAGGGTTCACCCATTTAGGATTGAATAATGCACTCTTAGGAGTACAATTAGATTAGCTATGATCTACCTTGCTAAAGGATTTCAAACCTCAATAAAGAAGTTACACTGTTAAAGGATTTCAAACCTCAATATAGAAGTTACCCTGTCAAAAATCATAAAATCAAAAATCTGATTGCATATTTAGAAACTAGATGAAAAATCATGCACTTTCAAAAAATATTGCACTAAAAAACGTTACCGTATGAGCCCGTAAGAGGCTTCAAAAGTTGCAAAACAGAGGATTAGACAGGTATAGTGATGAAAACCTGCAATTTCTGATACATCTATGACTCAAAACCAGAAAATAAGAACAACCTAGAAATCGTCAGACAATTCTACCCAAAATAAAAAAAATGCACTCAAGTTGGACCTAAAATGAGCAAGATATGATTGTTTGAAATTAGACTGCAAATTCAAAAAGATCAATGGTGAAGGCTAAATATTTTTCAAACCCTGCTGACATCATCAACCCACGAAGTTAAATTTGATGGTCTGGAGGTCGTTGCAAAAAGCCAATATCCTTGCAAAAAGATGGTTAGACGACCGTCAACTTTTAGATTGCTTGAGGCGAGCGGAGGTGGTGCTTCTGGGTGGCGCTCCGGTTGTGTTTGGGCGACGCTCTGGCTAAGGAGCGGAGCGCGGGTTGAGGTTGGGGGGAGGGGTTTTTTAGTAGGGAGGCAGAGGTAGTGGTTGGTGCTACAACGGCAGAGGAGCGATGCTTTGTTGGAGTTTAAGGGGGTGGGAGGTAGGGTTAGGATGGAGGGAAGGGTAGGCTATGCGATGGGGAAGTAGCAGTGGTTAGGAAGCAGCGAGCGGAGGAAGGGTAGATGGAGGAAGGTGGTAGGCGGCTGGGCTGTGGGCTGAGATATGGAAGCAACACGAGCAGAGAAGTAGAGGTGTGCTACGAGCGGTGGGCGGAGCTGTGGAAGCAGTGCGGGGCATGGCGGAGGTGGGTGTGATGGGAAAGCGGTGGCGCGGTGGTGTGGGGTTTTAATCCCACATGCACCATGTAGGGGGAAAAACTGTTGTATTTAAACAAAGACAAACCGAACTAATGCAAAGCGAAGGGCTTGTGTAGTTGGTCATGCTACAATTAGGATAAGATAGTAGTTGTGAAATTTATTTCAATCTGTCCAACTTGCGATAAATTCTGACAAAACAACGACATAAAAATGGTGTTAGATGTCAATATTTTGCTAAAATACTCAACAGACCTGAAAATACTAAAAAATCTACCTCGATCTACGTGCAGGGGGAAAAAACTTAAATCAACTGAATAAAACAAATTTATTCCCAATTCCAAAAATTAGTTGATGACATCATATGCATTTTTAAAGATTTAATTGATTTTAAATGCATATTTTATTTTTATTAATTAATTAAATTCCTTTTTGAATTTTATTGACAATTTAGTAAATTTATTTAATTAATATATTAGAATATCAATTAAATAATTAACATAAGATTTATTTGCCAATGTATTATGATTTCAGGAATTAATCAATTAATCAAGTGTGATGATTAATTAGGACCTAGGATTTAGGTCAGATTAGCTTGAAATTGATGAATTGCCTGTTTGGTTTAGGACTTAGAATTATCAAGATTAGGGTTTCTTGATATGAGACTGAAATTAGGGGTCTAGGGTTTAGGTGACCACTTTTAGGTCATTACACAAGAAGACAAATTTATGTAATTTTATGCTTCTGTTGTCTGGATCTGCCGCGTCTATGATGTTGGTACCTGAATATGTAGCTAATTAAGAAGTGAGTGCAACTATCTTGATTGATGAGGGTTTATGGAAATAAAATTTCTCTTTCTTGCGTATTCTGAGATTGTAACTTCTCGTGTATCTTGAAGCTTGACTTTGTCATGCCATTATTTTTGCAATTTCTCTAATGACTCCACATGGTCTCTCTCTTCTTTGCATCCACGAGCTTTTTGCTTTTGTGGAAAGCCTTAGACTTTGATGGGGTCGAGAGCTTATGTATATTTTCATTCTTGTTAAACTGCAGAATTCTTTATATATTGTCTATATTGTTGTTACAACTAGATTTGCTGCATTTTTAGGTGAGTATCTGGGCTTGTATAGACAAAATATATAAAATCTTATTAACCATTATTTAATTCCACCAATCAAAGAGACCCTTAAGGTATATGTCATGAATGACATCTTAAAAAAATATCCCATGGAATCGTTTTATTATAAATACAAAGTTGTTACGATCAATAAAAATAGCCCATGGAATCGTTTTATTATAAATACAAAGATGTTAGGATCAATAGAGGGACAAATTATACATTTTTTAATTTTGACTTTAGTATGGCATTGAAAAGGTCAAATGCAGGCTTCGACTATATGCAGTATTTTATTATCGGAAGGAATCCTGGTGTCTTTTATTGTCCCTAGAAGAAATAAAGACGAGCAGTAGGGTTATCGGATCTTGTGCCTTACCCATTTTTAGATTCCACTCCTCCACTAAATCATACATTTATCGTATTCAAGATCGTACTTCAATCATTTTTACATTTCAATTTATTAAATTTCATGGCTTAAAATTCATGCCCATGACTGTATTTAAGCATTGTATATGTAGAATTATCACATCAACTGTCAGATTATTTCATGTGATTGAAGTTACAAATATAGTTAATTCTTGAAGGGAGACTTGAAACATGTATCTCTACCCTACCACCATATAAAATGGTATGAAAATCATTAATTTAGTGTATCGATGATGGTGCTTTACCCTTTTTAGATTGTATAAATAATTGATTATGAAGGCAAAAGAATCTAACCATTACATATCCTCATGGAGTAAACTAGAAGGCAGGCTAAAATGTAGGGGAGAGATTTGAGACAGTCAATCATGTGACATGATAAAATAGAGCTGGTATTGAGATCTGGTTTTTGGAGGATGATATGATACAGAATGATTCGGCACTGAAATTTAGTTTGTGGAGAATGATAAGCTAGAGCTTGTATTGAAATGTCGTTTGTAAGTAGGAGATATTTGCATTCTTAGTTTAGTTAGGAGATATCATAATGTTGTTTGTAATTTGCAGTCTTAGTTAAAATTTGAGAGTGAAAATGGAAAACAATGGTGGGCGTTCAAAGGAAGAGGAGAGTGTGCCATTATGGGCACTGTTCAAGTACGCCGATTCAGTAGATTGGTGGCTTGTTGGTGTGGGTAGTTTAGGATGCATTGGAGATGGAGTGTCCACGCCTGTCTTAATGGTGGTCTTGGGTTCCCTGTTGAACACATTAGGAAATTATGATCCATCTTCTCAAAGCAGTAGTAGTCAGTATCTTCATGCCATGGACAAGGTAATATCATCTTTCTTCATTAATGTTTGGGATCATATTTTAAAATGTATCAATAGTATGAGATCATGGATCAATAGGATGAGATTGCAAGTAAAGAGATCACGGATCAATAGGATGAGATTGCAAGTATAGAGATGATAAATCATAGAGTATGATTGAACATGTTGATGAAAAATATATTTGTAAATTCGATCATGTAGTTTTTTTCCTTCATCAAATGTTGGAGTCATATTTTATGACCTACCAATAGGATAAGATTGTAGGAGAAGAGAGAATGAATCATACAATATGACCCAAAATGTTGATGAAGAAAGAAGTTTACATAATCAAGTTGGCTCTGTAGACCTATTTTAGGTGTTAGCTTGGTATAAATTTGTAGAGTTGATTATCAATTTTTTTTTTCTTCATTAATGTTCAGAATCATATATCATGATCTATCTTGATAGAATAAGATTGTAAGAGAAGAGATGATAAATCATGGAATATGATTAGAACCGTTGATGAATAAATATTTATAAATTTGATTATGTAATATTTTTCTTCATCGCCATTGACATCAAATTTTATAACCTATCAATACAATGAGATTAAAAAAGAAATGATGAATCATAGAAAATGATCCATAATACTGATGAAGAAAAAAGTTTAAATAATCAAATTCAAGCTCATATCATGAGAATTTCATATATTTAATCCTATAATATTTTTTCTCATTGATTTTTGTGTTTATGAATCTGCAGAATTCTTTATATATTGTCTATCTTGCTGTTGCTACTGGATTTGCTGCATTTGCAGGTGAGTATTTGGACTAGTATAGACAAAATATACACAATCTTATCAACCAAGCACAGCTAGTATGAAATGTTGTTGATGGACCTGTGAAATGACTTGTTTGAAGGGGGGTTTTGCTGGACGAGGACTGGCGAAAGGCAGGCCTCTCGCATGCGCAGGAAATACTTGAAGGCAGTGCTGAGGCAGGACGTGAGTTTCTTTGACATTCAAGGGACCACCACTTCTCAAGTTGTTACAAGCGTTTCCAACGATGCCCTCCTCATTCAAGATGTTTTGGCTGAAAAGGCATGTCAAATTTGTTTGCTACATAAGATCTAATTCAAAGGTTATAGGTTATATCAAATTTATACGCTACATAAGATCTAATTCAAAGGTTTCTTAAAATTTGTGTTTGATTTTGAATCAAATCTCGAGAACAAGAAATAAACATTATTCAATTGCATGTCGTGATCATTTCAACATGTTGGCTCTCTCTAGTATTTATAATTTGTGATCTAACACTATGTTTTTTATCACCCAGTTACCAGATTTCCTGAAGAACATAACATTCTTCATTAGCAGTTACATTGTGGCCTTCTACTTGACATGGAGGCTGGCAGCTGTGGCATTCCCATTTGTGGTATTTCTCATAATTCCGGGAGTAATGTATGGGAGGATTCTAGTTGGGATTGCTCACAAGACACGAAAAGCCAACAACATGGCATCCAACATTGCAGAGCAAGCTCTGTCGTCGATAAGAACAGTGTTTTCTTTCGTAGGAGAGGAGACAACAATTGCCAAATTCGCAGAGGCACTAAATGAGAGTGTAAAGCTAGGAATAAGGCAGGGACTGGTAAAGGGCATAGCAGTGGGAAGCACGGGAGTGGTGTTCTGCATGTGGGCATTCATATCATGGTATGGCACAAGACAGGTCATGTATCATGGAGCCAACGGAGGAAGGGTTTTTGCTACTGGAACTTGTCTCATTTTGGGTGGAGCGTAAGTTACTTTCTAATTCTTCAGAATTTGTCTGTGATTTAATGTATCTAGAGTTTAATCGTCATGTTTTGTTGATGTTTTACAGAGCATTGGGGTCTGCAATTCCAAACATTCGGTACTTTTCGGAGGCATGCAGCGCTGCTAAACGTATATTTGAGATGATTGAGAGGGTGCCCATCATTGACTCTGATGAGAGCAGAGGAGAAATTCTGGAACAAGTTCGCGGCGAAGTCGAATTCAGAAACGTTGAATTCGCTTACCCATCGAGGCCGGAAACCCTCGTATTTTCTAATTTTTGTCTCACCATCCGGCCTGGCAAAACAGTCGCTTTGGTGGGAGGTAGCGGATCGGGGAAGTCTACGGCGGTTGCGTTGGTGGAGAGGTTTTACGATCCTCTTGGTGGGCAGATTCTGCTGGACGGAGTTGATATCAGGGAACTCAAATTGAAATGGCTGCGCAGCCAAATAGGATTAGTGAGCCAAGAGCCTGCTCTGTTTGCGACTTCTATCAAAGAAAACATTTTGTTTGGGAAGGAGGATAGCAGCATGGAGGATGTCGTTGCTGCCGCTCAGGCCGCCAATGCTCACAAGTTTATTACCCAGTTGCCAGACGGATATGACACCCAGGTCAGATTTTCTTTTTCATTTTCTCCCCAACTTCTCATTGCATCTAAAAGCACCTTTAATATTGAATATGGTGGAGTTAATATAACCGGAGCAACCTGCACCTTATTAGAGAGACCATTGCCAAAAAAAAATAGAATTGTGGGGATTTAAAAATATCTCCTCCAGAACGCCTTTATTTGGCCCCTCAACGATCTGGCCTTTAGAATCCCCTTCTGGACACTTTGCCCTCTCTTTATGAAGAACAAAACTTGCTGGAAGTTCAACCGCCTCCAAATCTTCAGCATCCTTTTCTGGCAAACAACGGCATATCTTTTGCACCGTAATGACACTCAACTCCTAGGTTCAAAGGCGCGAGAGAGGAGCCTACAGTCAATGCATTCCACTCCGCCTCTACTTCCGCAATCTGGAATAATAAATCATCAAAAACTTTATTCTCAGACATGCCAGAGACTTCTGAATCACGCGCAGCCTTGAACCAGAGGCTCTTTCTGGCCTCCTTGAGTTATGTAATCCCTTTGCTCCAGAGGTCTCCAGTCGCCAGGCACCCCAAATTCTCTTGGTTTCTTTCTACCAAGGGGAAACTTCTCTATCAGTAAGACATACATTTTTGTAAGGAAAGAGTCCTCTGTCAAGATCTTATGGTCCTTCCCATCATTTTTCTCTTCCTGAAACAGAGTCTGTTCATAAAACTCCCACTCTTTCTCAAGGTTGTCTTTTTCAATATTCATTATACCACACAAAACCTCCAACTTCTGATCCATGCAAAATAGTTGGTTTGTGAAAGGAAATTCTCTTCCTTCAACCTCACAACTTTCTCGTTTTGATAATCATCCTGATTCTGGCACTGTCTATAGACAGGAAATTTGCACTTTAGTAAACACCTTTCCCACCTACTTCTGTCACTTCCGAAATTAGCCAAGAACCCCAACAGTCGGCTGTTTGCAAGAACTGCAATTGAGGAAGGGCATATTCCTGTCAGAGCAGGCAGAGCAGTTACGGGAATGATTGGGCTGCACCACCCAACATTTAGTCCAATTTGGTAAAGAGTAAAACCATTGACTGATAAATAAAAAAGAAATATTGATGAATATGAGTGAAATGTGACAGGTAGGAGAGCGCGGGGTGCAGATGTCAGGAGGGCAAAAGCAGCGAATAGCCATTGCAAGGGCAATGGTGAGAGATCCTCGGGTGCTAGTGCTGGACGAGGCCACGAGTGCTCTGGATGCAGAGTCAGAGAAGATTGTGCAGGATGCACTGGACAATGCTTCCATTGGGCGTACAACGCTCATAATCGCCCACCGCCTCTCCACAATCCGCAACGCCGACCTGATTGCAGTGGTGGGAAATGGTCAGGTGATCGAATCCGGGCAGCACAACGAATTGATAAGCAGAGAGGGCGGAGGGTATGCGGCTCTGGTACAGCTCCAGCAAGCGGGAAGAAACGGAGAGGAGAGAGGAGAAGAGCAGGGCGATGGGAGAGATCAGGCGGGGCTTACAAGAGCCAGAAGCTCCAGCGTGCTAAGCAAGTCAAGCTCACTCCGCTCTTTATCAGGGCATCGAGAACAGGAGAAAAAGCAGGGTTTTTCTTCTGCCCCGTCGTTTAGTAGGCTGGTGAAGTTAAATGCTCCGGAATGGAAGCAGGCTGTAATGGGGTGTTTGGGTGGCATCGCCTTTGGAGGAGTTCAGCCCACTAGTTCTTATACCCTCGCTTCTATGATTTCTGTGTTTTTCATTAAAGACCACGCCGAGATGAAAGAGAAAGCCAGAAACTACTCCCTCATATTTTTCAGCTTGGGAGTAATTTCACTGCTAGTGAATGTGCTCCAACACTACAATTTCGGGAAGATGGGGGAATATCTCACCAAGAGAGTCCGAGAGCGAATGCTGTCAAAGATCTTAACCTTTGAAGTCGGGTGGTTCGATCAAGATCAGAATTCTAGCGGAGCCGTTTGCTCCAGGCTTACTAAAGAGGCCAATGTGGTACGTTTTTGCATTTATCTTTTTTTTTTTCCCCCTGGGTAAATTATCTTTATTGGAGTTTTCAATCGCCAGACTACCAGATAAGAATTTTATCTCTATGTGAATAGTCAGCAATATATCTTAATTTTTAAAAATTGTTTCTGATCAAAATTATAAATTTGATTGGAATTATGAATTGTTAGGAACAGAAATAAGGACCTCATTCCTATCACAAATATTTAGCAATATGTTTTTCATTAGCTGATTTTTTTTCTTCTGTTTATATACTTTTGATCAGAATTATGAATGAGTAAGATTATAAATGAGAACCTCATTCCTAACATGAATATTTAGCAATATATTTTTCATTATCTTGATTTTTTTTATAAATCCTTTTGATCAGAATTATGAATTTGTGAGATGACTCATGGAAATTTCATCCCAACATGAATACTTAGCAATACATTTCTCATTATTGTTTTCTAGGTATTTCTTTTGATTAGAATAATAAAAAAATGAATAGATGATCACACATAGGGATTTTTCCTTTTTTTATTTTTTTTTTGCTTAAATGCTTTTCATCCTAATTATGAATCAATGGGATCACAAATTGGGATCTCTCCCCTAAAATGAATACTTAGTAAGATGTTTTTCATTATCTTTATTTTTTTCTGAGTAAATGCTTCTTATTGGAATTATGAATTGGTTAAAACACAAATGGGGACTTCATCCCCATGTAATTAATATTTAGCAATATGTTTCTCATTATCTTAATTTTTTTGGGTAAATGCTTTTGATTAGAATTATGAATCTATGAGATCACAAATAAGGACCTCATCTTGAATATGAATACTTAACAATATGTTTTTCATTATCTTAATTTTTTTTCTCTATAAAGATTATCACGGACACAAATGCTTAACCATATAATTGCTTTTTGGGTACTGTTCTTGATTGAACTAATAAATAGGTGATCAGAAATGGAAATCTCATCTCATCTCTGACATTAAGATTTAGCAATACACTTCATTATCATTATCTAAGTTTCTTTAGATAAATGCTTGTAATCAGAATTATAAATAGTTGTGACCACAAATATAAATCCCATCCCAACATGAATACTTAACAATAGGGCTCCACTAAATATGAACCTTAACTCTTGAATCCCAATACAAAGATACTTAACCATCATGCTATGGTATAACCTAATTTTTCTTTTTCGGTTTGCCCATTTGAAAAATTCAGTAAGAAACCGACCATCTTGTGATTATCTTGTGCAGGTGAGATCTCTAGTGGGAGATCGTCTATCACTTATTGTCCAGACCCTATCTGCAGTGGGAATAGCCTTCACGGTGAGCTTGATTGTAGCATGGCGTCTTGCAGTTGTAATAATAGCAGTGCAGCCAATCGCAGTAGCAAGCCACTACTCAAGAAAGGTTCTTCTGACTCGTATGTCTGCAAGGGTTGTGAAAGCCCAAGACCAGGGAAGCCAAGTGGCGTCAGAGGCAGTGGGCAACCACAGGACAATCACCGCCTTCTCTTCACAGGATAGAATACTCGGTCTGCACGGAAAGACACAGGAGGGGCCTCACAGAGAAGCCATGGAGCAGTCTTGGGTTGCAGGAATAGTTCTTGGGGCGTCACAATGCCTAGGTTTTCTGAATTCGGCACTGAGCTTCTGGTACGGGGCTCATCTTGTGTACCATGGATACATCTCATCCGCAGAGCTCTTCAAAGTATTCTTCGTTTTGATGAGCACTGCGAGAGTGATAGCAGAAGCAGGGAGTATGACCAGTGACATTGCCAAAGGCTCAGATGCTGTCAAATCTGTCTTTGAAATTCTAGACAGAGAGAGCCGCATCAATCCAGATGATGAAAATGGTGAGAAACCAGCCAAATTAGAAGGGAATATCGATGTCAAAGACGTGTACTTCGCATACCCATCTCGCCCAGATGTGATGATCTTCAACAAGTTTAATCTGAGCATAAAGGAGGGGCAAAGAGTAGCTCTGGTTGGGGAGAGTGGGTCAGGGAAATCGACCATTATTGGGTTGATAGAGAGATTCTATGACCCATTTAAGGGGGTTGTGAGAATTGATGGAAGAGATATTAAAGGGTTCAATCTGAGGAGTCTCAGGCAGCATATAGGTTTGGTTGGTCAGGAGCCTGCCCTGTTTGCAGGTAGCATTCGAGACAACATTTGCTATGGAAAACAGAATGCAACCGAAGCAGAGATGATCGAGGCTGCCAAGGCAGCCAATGCTCATGACTTCATAAGGTAAAGATCTTAAGCAATGCTACATTGTTTGTTATTAAAAATATTTAGAGTTTTAAGTAGAAGGGTTTACACTTAGTATATTGGTTGTTTGTATAGGAATAAATAATTGATAAGTTCAATATAAGAATGTTTATTGTTTAGGTTAGGGAAGATTTTGTTTTTCTATCTAAATATCTAGTAAATTCTTGATAAATTCAATATATAGGAATGTTTATAGTTTAGGTTGGGATGTTTATATAAGAATTCAACTTTTCATATAAATATCTAGTAAACTAGTAAATCATTGATACGCTCAATATAAGGATGTTTATTAAATCGATCAGATTTCCACAATCCATTGAATTTTGAGCTGAATTTCTGGTTTTTGATTGTGTGTGTTTTTAAGCATCAACGTTTCGGATCACACTCCGTGATCCATCATCAGGATGAGAGAGCA
>MU223719.1:943125-955515 GCA_018584345.1 Thuja plicata | reverse complement strand
AATTCAGTTCATATTTTCAATCTTATCAAACGATATTAAACACATTACATTTCATTAATACATATATTTTCAGTTTCATGATCTTATTAACATATTGAGAAGCAGGAATCGAAGTTATCAGTTATCCATTACAGGAAACCTCTAAGAAGACCTTGAAGACAAGTCTTAAAGTACAGGCCCACCAGCCTTGGTTCCGTGGAATTAGAATTGTAGGAGGTTTTTGAAAACTCGTTCGTTGGCAAATTGATCGTATTCATCTCCATTGAATAAACGAAATCCGTTAGGAGTCCAATCTGTCGATTTGAGCACCAACAGCCCCACCGAAAGACTAAGCGATGAAAGATGAAGATCTATGGTGCGGTTCATGTCTGATCTATGATTGACATTCACTCGCAATGAAAAGGTGCACGATGGTTACCCACTAAGGCATTGCAAGATCATGCCATGTGTCTCAAATGATGGAAAGGACAAAATCCTAAGTGGCATCAGATGTCTTGGATTTTATTTGTCTTTACATATTTTTATATTGTTATTTATTTGACTAAGGGTTTTGATTAATATTTGATATGTCAACATTGTCTGCATGCAAGGTTTTAAAATGAAAATGAAGCGATCTAGATGAAAGATAAAGATAAAAGGCATGCAAACGACCATTAATCTACCATGCAGAAGTCAAATAGATACTAGAGATTCATAACAAATTATAAATAAACTATTTGATCATATTATCTCTTTGGTCGATAACTGTTTCTTAATTGTAATTTTGGTTGTTCAGTTGTTGATGAACCGAAGATGAACCGACGCGTTGATCTAAAGCTTGTATGCATCCTTTGGATTTTATATAAATAAGGATACTAGAATCAATGCGAGACAATGTATGGTCTTTGGTAACATTTTTTGTTATCATTTTTCAGTCAGGAATTAGTTTTGATCACAACTGAACATGGATTCTTATGTACCTATTTTTGATAATCAATAAAAGATAAGTGTTTTTTGTCTCTCTTGGCTCAAGGTTTCAATTCTCATTCAGTTAGTCCTTTGCAATTATTGAAGGAATTTCAATTTATGTCTTTGATTTTCTTATGCAGAAGATTTATTGTCTCATATAATTGTTTGAATATCAGGAAGTGTATGATAACTTAATTTGTTTCCAACTTGTTGTTCATCTAGTCTCCCAACCATAGGAGTTAAACTCATTTGAACTAACAAGGATATAATATAGACCTTAATCTTCTCTGCATCTAAAGCAGTTAGATAGTTGATGGTTGAATACCGTCTTGCAAAGTTGTACATAGGATTGAATGTTGGATTGACTCTATTGCCCAAGTTGATATAGGCACTGATCTGATTTTTATTGGAGATAGGAATTGGATTCATTATTTCATGTTGTTGAGATATTCTAAAATTCATTCATTTATATATACATTTTACAAAGCATTCTTTACAAATCTCACAAAGCATTCAGTTTTGTAGTTTTATCTTACAATTGATTACAGATTGATTCCTTTCAAAGTAACTTGCCATACTTGTGAAGGAGAGATTCAAGTGTTCATTATCCGCTATAAAAAGTCTTAAGGATGAGTTTAAGGTGTAGGCCTACCAGCCTTGGTTCTGCAGAGCTAAAATTGTAGAAGTTTCAACCTTTCCCCAAGGTTAAACTTGTTAGTTGGCCAAATCACTTGGGTTTCCCATCATTGGATTGGAAAGTCCATAGGAAACCCAATCTATTGATCTTAGAACCAACAGATTGGTGACTCTACTCGGGATAGTTTTCAGAATTTCAGATTTTGCATATCAGAGATCTTGTTTAACATATTGTACACTCTACTAGAAGGAAGAACCTAGAAGACTAGCAAGTAGTATTTTCCTTCTGACGGAAAGGTGGTGACTCTACAAATTTGGATGTGAGTATACCTTGATGAATGTAAGTATTCATGTTGGGTAGAAGATCCTTGTATCCAGATCAAATTGAATTAGATTTGTAGAAAAGCTTAAAAATAAGTAAGCAAAGGTTGTTGATATGATGAATACTAGTTATAAAATATTTCCTGATAGAGAGACTACTGGTTCCAATAATGGAAGTTATTATGATTCAGATGAATATAGAAACCCTTTTGGTCATGAAGATGATCAAAGTCTAGCACAAGAAATTGAAGAAATAGAAGAATATGATGAAGAAGACAAATTCCTTTATGCTACATTGAGTAAACTAACTGAATATGGGAATGAGAATCCAAAGTTATTGAGAGCTATGAAAAGGTTACTTGATGAATCCTTGGAAAAGTTAGAAATAAGGAGAAGTGGTTTGGATTCAGTATTTGAGGATGAAGATGAGACAAGGGAAAATGAGATATCAAAAGGTAATGGGCAACCAAAATACAATCCTCCTCATAGAAAAAATGGAGAACCAATTTTCAACAATGATCACACAAATCCATTGTTTGAACCTAATAATAGAGGAAGACATGAGAGAAATAGTAATAAAAATGGAAGAAATGATTATTGGAGACAACCAAACAATGCAGAAAACTATGACCGAGGTAATCCTAGATAGCAAAGAATGGGTAATGGTAATAGAAGTGGACAAAATCACCATGGCATGGATCATCAAAATCTCAGAGGTCAGAATGGAAACCAACACAACATGGGCCAAAGAAGAAGAGCTCCAATGGTGGTGGAAAGATATAGACAACTAGATTTCAGTGGGATATTTGGATATCCAAATACCATATCAAGTGATTTGAGGAAGTCTATTCCAAAATTTTTAGGGAATGGAGTGGAATCTGTTGAACAACATACCATAAATTTGAAGAACACTATCAAAGAGTTAGATGGGAACCATGAAGACATTTTTATGAATTTATTTGTCCAATCATTAACTGAAGATGTTACTTAATGGTATAGAGGATTTCCTGATGGATCCATTTCAAGCTGGTGTAGTTTTGTAAATGAATTCATTGAAAAGTTTGGTGATCATAATGACACATCTTTTGCATCTGATGAGTTAACCAGTATTAAAAAGAAATTTAATGAATCAGTTGTAGAATGCAATAAAAGGTTTAATAAAGTTCTTAATATAATTCCAAGAGATGTAAGGCATGTTGAATCTTTTTTGATAGATTTCTATCTAACTGCATTTGATAGTAAAACACATTAAGAGATTAGATCACAAGGCCCTGCAACATTACAGCAAGCTTTCAAAGTTGTTGCCACTATTGAAAATAATAGAAGGGTTGTTGGATTAGTAGATAAAAGGAATGATACTAGATTACACAATCCAAAAGTTCTTGAAAAGAATGATTTAAAGGATATTATGGATATGCTAAAGAACTTGAATGCAAAGCAAGGCAGGAATGACAGACCATCATTTCCTAAAAATGAAAGATTTAGATTACAAGACATGCCATATAAGACCAAATGGAGAGATGGAAGACCTGAAAATCAGTCTTATACTAAGGAAACACTTAATCCATTGAAAAGAAACAATCATTTTGTGGAAGACTATCCTTGATGTGATGCTTGAGATCTACCACATTCCCCTGATGGTTGTGTTGTGGCCCAGAGATTTCAAGAAGAGGATGATTAGAATGATAGGCAGCAGCTTGCAGTGAATAATGTTTCATCAGAACCAATGTGGGGAAGAGATGATTACAGTTCTTCTAAAGAATAATATGTTTACCATGAAGATCTAAATAGAATATATCATTGTGATAAACAACAAAGAAAAACACCATTTATCAGAAGATTAACAAATGAGGAAAAGGAAGCATATACTATTGCAGCACTTGAAGAAGCAAGGAGTAATTAAAAACTGAGGAATAGAATAGTAAATTATGATCAGGAAAAGCCAGCATGACCATCTATCGAAACACCAGAAAAGAAGGTGAGTCAACCTGACAAAAAAGAACCAAAGATGATGATGCAAAAGTAGGTCAACGGGTAGATTCTCATCAAGAACCTAAATTGGCAAAAGAGAAATCAATGGTCAATAAGTATCTTCCAAATAATAGTTCTTTTATATCTAATGCTTTATCTCAGGTTAAAAAATTCTATTCCTTTGTTAGAGATGATGAAAGTACCTAAATTTAAAGATGAAACTATAAAATTGTTGTCCAATGTAGGTAATATTTTTAAAGAAAAATCCAATCAAAGAGTAGTCAATGAAGATCCTCTTGTGGTTTATTTAGGAACTAATATTTCTCAAAATGGGATGCATGTGGATCCCTTTTATCTCACTTTGATAATTAACAATAAACTGCTTAAGAATTGTATTATAGATTCAGGAGTAGCAGTGAACATTATGCCTACAGATTTCATGAAAGAACTTGAAATGAAAGTGGACACAACTTATGGAAAATGCTACGCTATGGACAATAGGTCTATACATGTTGTTGGTATTATGAAAGATGTGGAATTTAAGTTTCTTGCTTGCCCTGAAATGTCATATAAGATTAATATTACTGTTGTTGAAGTGTCTTCTTATCATGGAATGATTTTATCTATACAATGGTCTAATCTAGTAGGTGGTTATATCCAACTAGATTTTTCTTATGCTACTATCCCAGTTGATGGTAGGGAGGTAAGGATTAATAGGGAACCAAGATCTACATATATTATCTAGAGAGACATTAGGCTGGAAAAGATAAACTTTTTCATTCAGACATGGAGAATTTTCAAGTAAGTATTACTAAACCAGTATTAAAAATTGATGGTTCCATTGAAGTGCATTTGCATAAAAATCAAGATGAAATTTGGCAAATGAATTTTGATGGAGCATGCAGTAAAGAAGGTAATGGTGTTGGGGTTACCTTTGTATCCCCATATGGTAAGATTTTAAAATTTTCTTTCTTACTTAATTTTGAATGACTAATAATGTTTCAGAGTATGAAGCATTAATCCTTGGTTTAAATATTGCAAAATTATATGGCAATAAAATGCTTTTAGTTTGTGGTGACTCTAATTAATTGTTTCTCAAATTAGAAATAGATTCAGTACCAAAAATCCCAAGTTAAAATAGTATAGAAATTTGGTATGGGATTTAATTGAATTCTTTGATGCATTTTCAATAAAGTGGATAGAAAGATCAGAAAATTCCCTTCCAGACTTGTTGGCTAATGTAGCCATCAAGAAGATTGATGTCCCTTTTGATGAGATTGTGCAGGTGGAGATGAAAAATAGACCATAAGTTCCTGACAATGTGCAGAATTGGCAAATATTTGAAGATGATAGAGATCTCCTATAAATTTTAATCAATGAAGACGAGTATGAATATCAGTGCATAGACTGGAATGGTTATGTAGAGAACCATGATGGAAAGGAAACCTTGTTTGGAAAAGAAGTTGTTCAGCTGAAGACAAACAAAGCTCCCAAAGGTTTGGTTGCACTAGAAGGAGTATTTGATGATCAGGAGAATTTCAAAATGGGTAAGATAAGTAATGAATCTGAAGAGATTGAAAAAATTAACTTGGGAAATGATCTTACTCCTAGAGAAGTATTTATAGGCAAAAGGCTCACTCCCAAGATCAGAACTAATTTTATAAATTTGTTAAGAAAGTATAGGCACATCTTTGCATGGTCATATGATGATCTTAAAGCCTACCAAGAGGATTTATTTCAGCATGAAATCCCTCTAAAGCTGGATGCAAAGCCTTTCAGACAAATACAGCGTCCCATAAATCCAATGTTAGCTCCTAAGATGAGAGAAGAAATTGTCAAAATGATGGATGCATGAATAATTATGCCTATAAGACATTCTACATGGGTATCAAACTTGGTCCCAATTAGAAAAAATAATGGAGATACAAGGTTATGTGTTCATTTTAGAAACTTAAATATATCTTCCTTGAAAGATAATTATGCATTACCTAATATGGAAGCTCTTTTATAGAAAGTTAATGGAAATGAATTATTGTCTATGATGGATGGGTTCTCAGGGTACAACCAAGTGAAGGTCAGGAAATCATAACAATACAAAACAACCTTCACCACTCCTCGAGGAACCTATGTGTATGCAAGAATGCCTTTTGGATTAACTAATGCAAGACCAACTTTCCAAAGAGCAATGGATGTTGCTTTTGAGGTCTTGATTGATCTTATCATGGTAGTATATCAAGATGATTTAACTACTTACTCCAAAAGAGCAGATGATCATTGCAAACACTTGGAGAAAATTTTTAGAAGAGCTTTAGAATATGGGATATCTTTGAACCCTAAGAAGTTCCATTTTGGGGTTATTTAAGGGAAGCTTCTTGGTCACATTGTATCAAAAGATGGTGTAAGAATAGATCATGAATGGATTGCAGCTATAGATAAGATTCAAATTCCTAAAAATGTTAAAGGGATTCAATCTTTCTTTGGACAGATAAATTTTGTAAGAAGGATTTTTGCTAACTTTGTAGAGATTTTCAAACCTATTTCTAAGATGCTTAAGAAAGGTGCAGAAACTAAATGGTCTAATGAAGCCATAGAGGCATTTTCTAACATCAAGAAGGCTATTAAGGAAGCTTTAGTCTTTAAAACACCTGATTTCTCAAAGCCTTTTTAGTTGTTTTCTTTTGCATCATATCATACTATTGCTACAGTTATGTTATAGAAAAATGATGAGGGTTATGAACAGCCAATAGCATTTTTTAGTAAAACTCTTCAAGCAGAAGAATTAAATTATTATATAAATGAGATGCAGGCTTATGAGAAGTAAAATATTTTAGGCCATACTTGGTAGGAGCTAAAGTGATAGCTTATGTGCCAAATGCAGCAATTAAAGATATATTTAAGAAATCTGAAGTGACATGTAGAAGATGCAGATGGGTGAATCAAATCCAAGAGTTTGATATGGAGATCCAAATAAAAAATTTGGTTATAGGATAGGGTCTTGCTAAACTTATGGTAGAATCAAATCTTGAAGCGATTCAGATAAATCAGGTGAACACTGATGAATCAATAGTAAGTATTGAAAAGTGTCCTTGGTATGCTGATATAGTGTATTTCCTTAAGCACATGAAATGCAAAAAAGGTTTAAATGAAAATAAAAAGAGGAAAATAAAGTTGCAAGCATCTAGATATGTTTTGAAACAAGGTGATTTATGTTGGAAAAATAGAGAAGGTGTCTTTTTATTCTTCCTGGATATGTACCAAGCTGATGCAGTTTTGAAGGAGTTACATGATGGAGTATGCGGGGGTCATTTTTCAGCAAGCACTACCAACCATAAGATACTTCATGCTGGGTATTACTGGCCACATATTTTTAAAGATAGTTATACATATGTTAGAAAGTGTGAAGCCTATCAAAAGTTCTTAAGGAAATTAAAATATGATGGTGCATTACCCCACAAATCTTTGTCAACTGAAGAACCTTTCCAAATGTGGGGGATAGACTTTATTAGTGAGATTACTGATGCTTCCAGTGGGAAACATAAATGGATTCTTGTTGCAACAAATTATTTCACCAAATGGGTTGAAGCCATACCCTGTAGACAAGCTACAAGCAAGGTGGTTATAAAATTCTTAACAGAAAATACACTAACAAGATTTGGTGTTCCTTGCAAAATTATTTGTGATAATGGTGTGTGTTTTAGATCCAATGAATTCTCTAATTTTTTTAGTAATTATGGTATTAACGTGTCATATTCTTCCCCTTACCATCCACAAGAGAATGGTCAGGCTGAATCAAGTAATAAGAACATAATGAAAATCATTAAGAGAATGTTGAGCAATAACAAAAGGGCATGGGATTCCAAACTAACCCTTGAACTTTGGGCAGATGGGATAGCAGTTAAGAAATATACTAGATTTTCCCCTTATGAATTGGTATATGGAAAGCAAGCTAGGTTACCATTGAATAATCTTCTCCCTGTATTCAAATTTGTCAGAGAGGAATAGCTAGAAGACATGGATTTTATGGGAAATAGGATGGATCAGCTTATAGAATTGGATGAAATCAGAATGGATGCACAAAGAGAGAATATGAGGAAGCAGTTGTAGATAAAAATGTTACATGATAAGAGAACTAAGGATAGAAACTTTTAGAAAGGAGATTGGGTGTTAAAATGGAATGCTAAAGATCAAGATAAGGGAAAGCGTGGCAAATTTGAATCTTTATGGCTTGGATCCTACATAATTTTTGATAATTTGGGAGATAAGAGTTACTTGTTACAAGATACAAAGGGTCATGTTCAAGAATTTCCAACTCATACTCAGTATTTAAAACCATTCTTCTCTTAAAATATGAAGTATTCCTAACCCTGCATCTTTTGTTTTTTAAGTTTTTTATTTTTTGCTTTCATGTTGTTATTTGTCTCTATTTTTGGTCTACTTCCCTAGAGATAGCTAAGATCTTGTTGTGTCCAAGTATGAACACACATGTCTAGAAAGAGCCACTAGTGTAACCCAAATTTACAATCAAATTTGAATGGCTAAAAAATTCAGGGAAGTGTTTTTGCAATTATTATTTTGATTTATGCTTGTTTTTTCCTCCTTCCATTTATGGTTCATCATTGTGATTCTCCTTTTATATGCACTTATCATGTTTATTTTCGTGCATTAATATATTAAATCTACCATTTTTTGTAGTTATATGGCTTGCATATATTTGAATTCATAAATATAGTCGTTGGCCCTTTTTCGCGGTCTATGACTTATTTTAATATCTTTTATAACCTCTATAGGGAATATTCTCTTTCATTCGACGCATTTGAAAATGCATTAGTCATGTGATCTCCGAAGTAGAGGGAATATCCTTTTATCATTGGGCGACTTAGTCTGAGCCGTTGATGCAAAAGTAGATCCAATGATTTTTGCCAAGTCTCGAGATAAACCACGGGTTTACAAAATCTTCCAGCGACACTGATTTTCTTCAATCATGCAGTCTCTTGATTATAACTCAGAGTTATTAGTAGAGTTCATTTTTACCTTTGGTCATGTGGTCGCCAAATGGTTTTATAGTTAAGTTAAAGATTCAGCAATTTAGTCATAGCCATTGATCAGATTTAATCCTGTGGCAGTTGCGTGATCTCCTGATCAAAATGGGATATTCCTTATCATTCAGCGACCTGGCGAATCATTCAGTCGGGGAGTCTCATGAGAAAAAGGAATATGCCTTAATCTTTTAGAGATCTAGTACAGATTGTTGATGAGGTTTTTGATTGGATAGTTACCTCTAAGTCTCCAAATATAACCCAGAGTTAGCATAAGATTCAGAGATCTCGTGACCTGGTGTATTTCTAACCTGCGGATGTAACTCAAGTTCAGAGCTGAGTTGAGTCAGGCTTCTTTTAGTCGCGATGTCTCTGGATGTAACCATAGTTAAGTAAAGTGATTGGAGATCATGCAACCCCTCAGTCACAAAGTCTCCAAATCAGATCAGAGGTTAAAACATAAGGTTAAGTTTTGTCATTAATCCAAGTATGCATTCACAAATCAAATACAGAATGACACATGGCACTGAGTGGGCCTAGGCATTATGCACTTAGTCGCTAAGTCTCCAAAGGATTTGATGACATCAGAAAAGTTCATGATACTTGGAGATAGTCATTGATACAAAGGAAGATCTTATGGTAGTCGTTGAGCCTTGTATGAAAGCTGAGGTCAAGGAAAAGATATCGCAACTTGGAGACTAAAGACATTTGTAAACCCGATGTCAAAGTGTGGTTAAAGATAAAATCAAAGCCCAGAGTTAGAGCAGTAAAAGTAGAATGGTTTTAGTTAGATCCATTGGTGAGTGCAATAGCTTAAGGAAAAGATGAAAGAATGTTATTCATTAAGCCATTACACTTGATCGACATGTGTTTCAGCCCCACCGAAAGACTAAGCGATGAAAGATGAAGATCTATGGTGCGGTTCACGTCTGATCTACGATCGACGTTCACTCGCGATGAAAAGATGCACGATGGTTACCCACTAAGGCATTGCAAGTTCATTTCACATGTCTCATAAGATGGCCTCGGATGTCTTGGATTTTATTTGTCTTTACATGTTTTATATTGTTATTTTTTTTACTAATTATTTTGATTAATATGTGATACGTCGACATTGTCTGCATGTGTGAGACCTACATTAAACTGTTATAGTGTTACTATTTTGTTTTCATGCTTTCAGTAGTTTATGCTTTGATATACCTTGACTATCAGAGACTTTTTATACATTTGAGGATCAATGGAATCCTGTGTTATATATTCAGCACCTAATTTTGTAATCAGGGTACTTTTGAGATGCTTTATGTTTTGATTCAGTTTCAGCTTATGTTAATGTCTTATATGGATTTAAATGTATGAATGTAATATGATGAAATGGGTTTAGAAAACCGATGCTAGATTATTTTACTTCTAATGCAAATATGGTTTATATGTATGTATATCATTGATGTCGTGTTATGTTTCATATCATGTCATTTTAGATCTACTGATGTGTGCATTGAGTGTGCAGGAAAAGTTGACCATGGATCTATATTGGGGACACAGTACTGGAACCTATGTAAATACCTATGTTTTCCAGGGTCCTTTCTATATAAAGAGACATGGACCTCGTTGTTATGTGTTTATCTCGTAAACGTGGTTTGCATGTGTGTTATTAAATTAGTAAATGTTCATGTTATTGAGTCATGTCATTGTTTTAATTTAATGTGTCAAGTTTGGCAATTGTTATAATTTAATTATTGACATGGCTAGTAAAAGGGAAACCAAGGTTAGTCAAGGGTTAACTAAGGTCATCTAGGAGTAGTACCCAAGCTTACCCCAGGGTTAGAAGTTTCTATAGTTTCTTTGACTTAGAAATCCGTAGGTTAACTTCAGGGTGAGTTTTAGAGGGTCTTTTGGGCTCCTAGGGGGTAACTGGGGTCAATTTTAGTCACCCAACTTGGTACCCTATGGGTTAGGGGTCATTTTCTATCATTAATGAGCCTCTAAACTCATTTACTTCTCCTTTTAAGTGTCTTTTTCAGTTTTGAGCGAATTTGGAAGAGGAGTGTGACTTTGGTTAACCTCACTCTCTCTTCTACCCAAGTTTCATTTGACTTCACCCTTGGAGAGTTAGGATGTGGTTTATTTTGGGGTTGGTTAGAGTTACCTCACCCTTGGGTAAGCCTTTCTCATATTTGAGGTTTTCTTATTTAGGGAAGGATTTAGGATGAGTTGAGTGTTCACCCACTCTATACTCTTAGAGACAGAATTCAGTTTGAAGGAGCTTTTGGAGAAGAAGCTTAGGAAAGATAGCTCAACACCATTCCACTTCACACCTTAGCTTTGGATTAAGGTTGAATTTCTTTTAAAAAAATTTGTTATTGTTTATGAGTGTTCTTGAGCTCAAGGACTCCATTAATGGAGTCTTATGTGTTTTGAAGCTTTTATTTTTTGTTGGAAATTTTTTTATATTTGTTTCTCAATGTCTTTACTTTGTGATTGATTTCGAATGGGTCTTCAAGGTACACTCACCCTTGGGAGGGTAGAGTAGCCTTGGAGAGGTAGATGGAAGTGATTCCTATTAGTGTAGAGTCTCCTATGTGAGGAGGGAAAAACTTGGGGTAACATGATACCCATGAAGCCAAGAAGGGCCTGAGGGCATCTAGGAGGTATAAGGAGGTTATTCAAGACAGCATCTTGTAAAGATGGTCATTTTCAAGTCCATGTGAGGCTTGTGTATTCTATGTTTATTCTTGGCTTTCTCCTACAGTGAGGTCTACCACTACCCCTGTTATGGAAGGTCTCTTGGAGATACTTCCTCTTGTTCATCCTAATGTTGGGAAGCTTTCTTGTGTTTGAGTCCTCTATTTTGTTCCTTGCTTGTTGAGTGTTTCTGTTTGTAACCTATTCCAGATTGGACCCCCAAGCTCGGGGGTGGCCTTGTAAAGGCCTAGGTTGGGAGGTGAGCCTCCATGGTCAACCTCAACATTTATCAGGTTCTTGAAGGGATAGCGAAGATGAATAATACCCTTTAGAGAAAGATGTGGTCAACTGTAAAAAGATCATTTGTAAAGCTCATGTCTTAAGAGGATTTTAGGACTTTTGAAGGTGGATTTCCTATGGTTTTGTAACCTATACTATTTTAAGGTTTTCTTTATTGCAAAGTTGTGTAAGGACATATAAGGAGATATGTAGCCTTTTATGGTTTTGAAATTATATTATCATTTTTGTAATATGGAAGTTCAATGCGAAGTGTAACCTTGTTTTAAATTTGAAATTTTAATTAATAGGTTTGAAAAATCTTATGTAAGATTTAGAAAATTTTATAATTTAGTTAGTGTTCTATTTTGTAAACATTGCAAGTGTGGGATTAAAACAAGTAATTCTTTGTATTACCTTGAGCTTTTTAAAAGAATATATATATATATATATATATATATATATATATATATATATATCCTTTGTTAAAAAATTTAATCTAAATTGAGAATTTTTTTTT
>MU223719.1:909094-926464 GCA_018584345.1 Thuja plicata | reverse complement strand
TATATATATATATTTCTTTTAAGCTCAAGGTAATACAAAGAATTACTTGTTTTAATCCCACACTTGCAATGTTTACAAAATAGAACACTAACTAAATTATATAAATCTCTAAAAGATTTAATCTAAATTGAGAATTTTTTTTTGTGTTCTTGAGGGTTCTCTTTATAGATACTTAAAGAAATTTAAATTATTTCAAAAATAAAAATTCTTGTTTTTAAAATTTGATTCCACCAATGTGAGGAGACTAATTTATGCATCTTAATGATGCTATAAAATCAAAAAAAAAATTATGGGAAATAGCCCCTATTTTGGAAATTACAGTCACTTTCCACCAGCAAATAATTTCTGTAAATGTATTTTTTTTATTTAGTTCTTGGGTTACCCTTTTATTTTTGCATATTAATCATTGGTAAAAATATGTTAAAACTATTACAATGAACTCACATATAATAAAATGAGAGACTAAATAAAAATAATAAAATAAAATAAAAATTTAAGCGCTATGCGTTGTACCCTTCCACAGTCGTTACTATTTGTTTTTAAAATATATATATATTTTGGGAGGGCCGAAGCCCCCCCCGGCACCCAGGCCTACCTACCGCCATAGGGGGGCCGCGCAGAACGCTGGCCACCCACTGTGCTTTGCACAGTGGGGAGGTGCCGCCGCCCGATGCCGGCCGCCCCTTCCCCACCTGTGCTTACACTTAGCGGACGGTGGTGCCACCACTTGCGGCCACCACCGCGCCGCCTCCTCCCTGCGGCCATTTTCACCTGTCACCGGTCTGTTTTAACCCCCTCGCCGCTCACTGAACTTTTGCGCCGCCACCTTCGTTTAATCCACCCCTCCCATCCATAGGGCTATTTAGGGTTTTCTCTTTTGTTTTATTTAGTTAGAATAAGTTTTGGTATATATATAGGATTATATTTTATTTAGATTGTCATTATTAATTTTAAGGATATAATTAGTTTTTTTTAATATGTTTTTTTTTTTACTTAAATAGATTAGTTTTAGATTAGATATATGATTTATATGCATAGAGGTTTTATTATAAAAGTTATTTAATTAGATTTAAGATATGTTTAAATAGTTTAAATGTCGATTTAATTAGATCTTTAAATGAATATGTTTATTTTGAATAAACTTAAAATAGTTGTTTCTTTTCTTTAAAAACGTAAATTGATTAAGTTATTTTTAGATTAAAATTTAGAAAGGGAGAAATTCTAATTTATTTATTAAATTAAGTATGTTACTAATTACTAAGTTGTCATAGGATAAAAGGTTGGAATATACATCAGCTCTAAGTTAAGGTTATTTTAACTAGTTAATAAACATTAGTGTATTTATATTTCTTTAATTTATGATTTTAATTCTGGGAAGGAGTATTTTGTCTAAAAGACTTTAAAAACAATATTAAATGTAATTTAAATGATAAACCTTTCTTTTAAACCTTGTCGCCTCCGATGATGATATTTATCGATAAGAGGGTACAGACGAACACTTATCCTCTCAATGAACCTTTTTAAGGGTATATTCATAGTCATTGACCAGACTCGGGCATGGTTGACTTTTGGGTCAACCATGGTCAAACCTTGTCTGTATGTTCCCAGATTTGAACCAGTTGACCCTTACAGCCTTTGGACCCTAGGATTTCAATTTTGCGCCTTTCGGTGATAGTTGACTTTTTGGTCAACATGGGTTGACTTTCTGGTCAACCATCTCGAAATGCATGGCTTGGCCCTCTCTAGAACTTAGTAGTCCCTAGCAATGTCCTTCACTTATTTTAGAGTACAGTTGACTTTTGGTCAACTCTAGTTGACTTTTAGTCAACTATTCTCATTTTGCGTGTTTGAGACTTCCTTAGGATCTAGCAAACCCTAGTGCTTACCATTCACGTATTTTAGAGTATAGTTGACTTTTGGTCAACTTTGGTTGACTTTTGGTCAACTCTGATTGACTTTTGGTCAACTCTGGTTGACTTTTGGTCAACTACCTCAGTTTGCGTGCAGATCTAGTTGGAGCTTTAGGCATCCTTTTAGATAGCTCTGAAATCTATTCCTCTCCTTGTAACCTTTCTGGGTTCATTTATCCCCTTACTCCATTTTGCGTGCACATGTTACCCTTGTGATATTTTTTTTATCCTTTTAGTGTGTTATAAAAAATTTTGTTCGTGTGTTTTTGCCCAACTTTTGGGCATGACAGCATGCAAGGTTTTAAAATGAAAATGAAGCGATCTGGATGAAAGATAAAGATCAAAGGCATGCAAACGACCATTAATCTACCATTTAGAAGTCAAAGATATACCGGATATTCATAAAAAATTATAAATAAACTATTTGGTCATATTATCTCTTTGGTCAATAATTATTTATTAATTGTAATTTTGGTTATTCAATTGTTGATCTTAGGGATTAGGTTTGGTTAGATGAACTGGTGCGTTGATCTAAATCTTGTATGCATCCTTTGGATTTTATATAAATAAGGATACCATGATCAATACGAGATAATGTTTGGTCTTTGGTGACATTTACTGTTATCATTTTTCAGTCAGGTTTTAGTTTTGATCACAAGTGAACATGGATTCTTATGTACCTATTTTTTATAATCAATATAAGATAAGTGTTTTTTGTCTCTCTTGACTCAAGGTTTCAATTCTCATTCATTTATTCCTTTGCAATTATAGAAGGAATTTCAATTATTGTCTTTGAGTTGCTTATGCAGAAGAGTTATTGTCTCGTATCATTGTTTGAATATCAGGAAGTGTGTGATAACTTAATTAGTTTCCTACTTCTTTTTCATCTAGTCTCCCAACCATAGGAGTTAAACTCATTTGAACTAAAAAGGATATAATATAGACCTTAATCTTCTCTGCATCTAAAGAAGTTAGATAGTTAATGGTTGAATACCATCTTTCAAAGTTGTACATAGGATTGAATGTTGGATTGACTCTATTGCCCAAGTTGATATAGGCACTGATCTAATTTTTATTTGAGATAGGCATTTGATTCATTGTTTCATGTTGTTGAGATATTATAAAATCCATTCATTTATATATATATTTTACAAAGCATTCTTTACAAATCTTACAGCATTCAATTTTGCAATTTTATCTTACAATTGATTACAGTTTGATTCGTTTCAAAGTAAATTTCCATACTTGTGAAGGAGAGATTTAAGTGTTCATTATCTACTATAAAAATCCTTAAGGATAAGTTTAAGGTGTAGGCCTACCAGCCTTGGTTCTACAGAGCTAGAATTGTATAAGTTTCAACCTTTCCCCAAGGTTAAACTTGTTAGTTGGCCAAATCACTTGGATTTCCCATCATTGGATTGGCAAGTCCATAGGAAATCCAATCTATTGATTTGAGCACCAACATAGATAAGGATGTTAATCAATCTTTTATTGTAACTATTAGTGTTAACTTGTTGATCCATGGACAAATCAGTCTGAAGCTTGTATGCTTCCCTTGTATTTTATACAAATACAGATTCCAAGACCATGTGAAAGGGATATGATCATGGTTATTATAGTCAGATAGGATAGTTTTGATCAACAACTGTAACATGGACCTAAATGTATCATTTTTCCTAAAATTAATAAAGATAATTGCCCTTTTTCTCTCATCTATGGGAATTGACTCATTTTCATTTTCAATTAGTCCCTTGGATAAAATCTATAGATTTTCTTCAAAGTGATATTTTAATATTGCATACTCCTGATTAAGTTCATAGTTTCTATTGTCAATTAGTCTTTTCATCTTGCATGGTTAAATTCAATTGATTATGGCCACAAGCAATCAGTCTATCATTTGAAAAGTGATATTCAATTGAGATAACTATGAATTTGTCCTAAGTTATATGCTCATTTCATAACACCTTTGAAGTGATATGTTTCTTGTAAACTGTCTCTAGGGTTGTACATAGGATTGGGATGATTTTTTACTCTATTCCCCATGATATAATAAGGCACTAGTCTATATACATATATTGGATTATGGTTATTTAGGTCATTGTTCATATTATTTTGATATTCTATCCATATGTCCTTTTTAATTCCCATTCATATCTACGAACAATTTCTTAATAAGTTAAAGTATTTTAGGTAGCATTTTATGATGCACTGCTTTCAGTTAAGATTTCTTTCAAGTACCTTGCCATATTTTGCGAGAAATAAGTTTGAAGTATACTTTATCTACTATTAAAAAAAGCCTTGAGATTTGGAGGATAAATCTAAGGTATAGGCCTACCAGCCTTGGTTCTGCAGAGCCAAAATAGTAGAAGGTTCAACCTTGTCTTGGTTAAAACCTTGTTAGTTGGCCATATCACTTGGGTTTCCCAGTATTGGATTGGCAAGTCCATAGGAAATCCAATCTGTTGATTTGAGCACCAACAGTTTGGATACTCTGCTGGGGAGATTTTTGTCAGGATAGATTTTAGAATTTTTGGTAAAGACAGGCTCTACTAGGAGAAAGAACTCAGAAAACATTAAGTATTTTCCTTCTATCAAGATGGTGGTGACTCTGTAAATTTGATGCAATTATATCTTGGTGGAATATCTTTTTTATATTAAGTTTATAATGTGGATTAGAATATCCTTGCATCCAAATCAATTTGAATTAGATTTTCACAAAGGCTTAAGGAGGGGTAAGGATTCAAATAATAAGATTATGAAGGTACCACACATGATATACCCTGATAGGAATGATCAAGAATTGGAATGATCAAGAATTTTCCTGTGAACAATTCCCTAGTTCAAGACATCATATTCATGAGAATAATGATGATAATTGTGATCCTTTTTTCCAAGATGATAGGGAAGAAGATGAGTCCCAGCATGATACAAATCAGAAGATGACTGAAAGAGAAGAAAAGGATAGGAAATGGGATGTTATATTTTTTGAAATAGCTAGTGCAAGGTCAGATAATGAAGAAATGGTCAGGGCTCTTAAGAGGCAACTAGAGTATTGAGGAAGATGAGAATACAAAGAAGTTTAGTCAAATCACCAAGATATAAAGGAGTGACTAAGGATGATAGAAATGGTGTGTACAATCCTCCTCTTAGAAAAAATGGGGGCCACATTTTCAATAGTGATCATACTAATCCCTTGTTTGAACCAGACAATAGAGGAAGGCATCAGAAGAACAGCAATGGGAATGAAAGAAGTGGTCATTGGGGACAATAAAACAATGGAGAACATCATAACCATGATATTAGAATGAATCCTAATGGATCTAACCAATATGAACATAATGGGCATCAAAATTATGGAAGAATGTATAATGGATATCAAAATAATAGGTGGCAAAACTATGGCCCAAAAGATTATTATATCAACCCAAACTTTGGACCAAGAATGAATAATCAAGGATTCCAAAATTCAAATCATTAGAATCCAAGGCATGGAGAAATCAATCAAAATGGAAGAAACTATAGAGCCCCAATGGTTTTCGATAGATATAGACAATTATTTATTTATGGCATAAGGGGATACCCTAATGATATAAAAAATGAATTAAGAAATGCAATTCCAAATTTTTCAGGGAATGGATCAAAATAAGCTGAAGTGCATTGTATAAATTTGAAGAATATTAGATCCAGGTGTTTGATGAATTCAATGAGGATGTATACATGAAGGTTTTTTTTCAATCTCTCATAGAAGATGCAACAGAATGGTTCAGAAGTTTGCCAAATAGATCCATATCTGGTTGGTATGAATTTTTTAATCAATTCATAGAACAATTCGGTGATCATACTGACACTTATTTTGCATCACATAAATTGAAAAGTATGAAGAAAAATAAGAATGAATCTATGGCTGAATTCAATGAAAGATTCAACAAAGTCTTAAACTAGATTCCAAGAGATGTTCAACCTGTTGATGCCTTTTTGATAAATTTCTACATAGGTTCTTTTGATAGTAAGACCAATTACAAAATCAAATCTCTTAATTCGTCTACTTTAGCACATGCTCTCAAAATTACCATAGATATTGAGAATGATAGGAAGGCATCTAGTATAATTGCTAAGAGAGAGGACACATGATTGTTCAATCCAAAAGAGCCTAAGAAGTACAAGGAGGAAGATACATTAGATAAGCTTATGAATATGGTGAAAGGCCTCCAAATGAATAATGGAAAAGATAAATTTAATTACAACTAGAGTAATCGACCACCATACAAAAATGACAAATACAGACTATAGGAAATGCCTTATAACACAACATGGAAGGATGGGAAACCAGTGGATAAAGAATTACATACTCCTAATCCATTAAGAAGAAACAACCATCTTGTGGAAATCTATCATTGGTGTGAAGCATGCACATTACCACATTCTCATGAGTATTGTGTTGTGACCCAAAGATGCAAAGAGGATTAGGATCAAAATGATGATCAACAACCAACAGTGAATAATTTACCGACACATCCTATGTGGGGATATGATGATTATAGTTCTTCAGATGAATACTATTACAAGGATGACCTCAATAGAGTGTACCAATATGGGTATTATTAGGAGAGGACTCCAAGATTAAGAAAATTGAAAGAAGGGGAGAAGAGAGCATACACAATAGTTGCAGTTGACAAAGAAAAAAGTAATTACAAGTTAAGGAATACAACAGTTAATGCAGATCAAAGGAAACCTGGCCAAGGAAATGATATAAAGAGGCTGAAGCACAAAAACATTACTGAAGAGAAACAGGTAGAACCTCAGGAATCTCCAAAAATAGCAAGGGAAAAAGTGGTCAGTAAATCTCTTCCCAATGAATGTTCTTTTATGTATAATGCATTATCTTAAGTTAAAATATATGTTCCTTTGCTTGAAATAGTTAAAATACCTAAATGAAAAAATAAAGCATTGAAAATATTGTCTAATTTAGGTAATAAGGAAGATCTTAACCAAGAAGTAAAGAATTATCTATCTATTTATCTAGGAACTACTTTAAACAAAAATGGAAATCAAATTGATCCTTTCTATCTTACACTATTGATAAAAAATAGATTGGTGAATAATTGTATGATAGACTCTGGTGCAGCAATAAACATTATGCCTAATGATGTAATGAAAGAATTAGGAATGAATTTTGATACCAAATTTGGTAGATGTTATGCTATGGATAATAGATCAGTTCCTGTTGTAGGAATAATAAAAAATGTTGAATTTAAATTTCCTACATGTTCTGAAATGTCAAATAAAATAGATATTACTGTGGTTGAATTCCCTTCCAATTACAGGATGCTTATATCTAGACAATGTTCTAGATTAGTAGGAGGTAGTATTCAATTAGATATTTCTTATGCTTCTATTCCAGTGAATGGCAGAGATGTGAGAATCGACAAGGAGACTCAAAGTCCATATATTATTGAGGATGTGGATCCAAGCCTGGTTACACATTTTTGTCACTCTAATATGGATAACTTCTAGGTAAGTATTTCAAAAGATGCAATGAAGAATACTGAACCTATTGGGTTACATGCAGAAGTAAGTAACAATACAATTTGGAAAATGTATTTTTATGGTGCTTGTTGTAGGGATGGTAATGGAGTTGGTGTTATTTTCTTTGCCCCTGATAATAAAGTTTTTAAATATTTATTTTTATTAGATTTTTAATACTCTAACAATGTTGTAGAGTATGAAGCTCTATTACTTGGTTTAAGAATAGATAGTAAACATGGAATAAAATGTTTAAGTGTCTTTGGGGATTCTGAATTAATTGTTTCTCAAGTTAGAAATAAATTTGTTGCTAAACATCCTCATCTTAAAAGATATGGAAATGGAGTATGGGATTCTATAGAATTTTTTGATGCTTTTTCTATTAACTAGATAGATAGATCAAATAATATCCTTATAGATTTTATGGCTAATTTGGCATTTAAGCATAATTACATCCCTTGTGAAGACATAGTCCAAGTAGAAGTTAAGACCAAACCTATCGTACCTGACAATGTTAACAATTGGCAAATATTTGATGACAGAGACATAATCAAATTTCTAGCATGTGAGCAAGAATATGAAGATCAATTGATAGACTTGAGCGCTCATGTTGATATAGAAGATGGGAAGGAAATGTTGTTTGGAAAGGAGTTCATTTAGCTTAAAACCAATAAGGTTCCAAAAGGCCTTATAGAAATGGAGAGATTGTTTGACAATAAAGATTCAAAAATGGACAAGAAAAACACTAATGTCACAATGGCTGAATTTGAAAGGATAAATTTGGGAAATGAAGAATCTCGAAAAGAAGTATTTGTGGGTAAAAGTTTAACCCCAAGATCAGAGTAGACATCATCAAACTATTGAGAAAATATAGACATGTATTTTACCTTAAGGATTACCAAGAAGACCTCTTCTAACATGATATACCTTTGAAGCCTAATGCCAAACCATGCAGGCAAAGGAAAATACCAATAAACACTACTTTATCTCCCAAGATTAAAGATGAATTAATCAAGATGAGGGATGTTGGTACAATAAATATGATTAGACACTCAACATGGGTTTCAAATTTGGTTCATGTCAGAAAAAAGAATGGTGATATCAGACTTTGTGTAGATTTCAAGAATCTAAATATATCATCATTAAAGGACAATAATGTTTTACCAAACATGGAAGTATTATTGCAGAAGGTCATGGTAAATGAGTTATTATCACTGATGGATGGGTTCTCAGGGTATAACCAGGAGAAGGTAAAAGAAGAGGAACAATATAAAATAGTATTTACTACACCTTGGGGTACTTATGTATATGCTAGAATGCCTTTTGGACTCACTAATGCAGAGGATACTTTCCAAAGAGCTATGGATGTGGCCTTTGAGGATTTTATTGATGTGATTATGATGATATATCAAGATGACCTAACTGCTTATTCCAAAGAAGCAGAAGATCATTGTAAATATTTGGAGAGAATATTTCAAAGAGCCCTTGAATATGGGATATCATTGAACCCAAATAAATGTCATTTTGCAGTCACTAAAGGAAAATTATTAGGAAATATTGTATCCAAAGATGGAGTAATAATAGACCCTGAGAGGATTGCAGAAATAGATAAAATTGAGGTCCATAAGAGTGTCAAAAAGATCCAATCCTTCTTTGGACAAATAAAATTTGTGAGGAGGTTTGTCCCAAATTTTTAAGAAATAATTAAACTAATTGTTGTGATGTTGAAGAAGGGTGCAAACATGCAATGGAGTAATGAAGCTTTCAAAGCATTTTTAAATATTAAAAAGGCAATAAAGGAAGCTCGTGTCCTCATGTCTCTAGATTATACCAAACCATTTCAATTATTTTCTTTTGCATTATACCACAGCATTATTGTTGTCTTGTTGCAAAATAATGATGAAGGGTATGAACAACCAATAGCATTATTTAACAAGACCCTTCAAGCCTCTTAGTTAAATTATGATATTAATGAGAAACAAGCTTATGCACTTGTGAAAGATGTAAAATCCTTCAGGCCTTATTTGGTTGGAGAAAAATTTGTGGCCTATGTTCCTAATGAATCAATAAAGGATATATTCAGACAGTCAGAAGTCATTGGGAGAAGATGTAGATGGGTGAATCAAATTAAAGAAATTGATATAGAGATTCAGATCACTATAATTTTTAGAGGACAAGGATTAGCAAGATTGATGACAGAATCAAATATGGATGCATTACAGTTCAATTGGGTGGATTTAAGTGAGACTCAGACTAGTATTGAAAGGTGCCCTTGGTATGCTAACATAGTAAATTTATTAAGACACATGAAATGTCCAGAAAGCCTTATAGATAGTCAGAAAAGGACAGTAAAATTATATGCATCTAAGTATGTCTTGACACAAGGAGATCTATACTGGAAAAACATGGATGGTATACTTCTTTGTTTATTGGATGTATACCAAGCAAAGAAAGTACTTAAGGACTTTCATGATGGGGCATGTGGGGGACATTTTTTAGAAAAGACCACTACCCATAAAGTATTGAATGCAGCATACTATTGGCCTTTTTTGTTTAAAGACTTCCATGCCTATGTTCAAAGATGTGAAGCATGTCAAAAGTTCTCAAGAAAACTCAAATATAATGGTGCATTACCTCTTAATCCCATGTCTACTGAAGAACCATTCCAAATGTGGGGAATACACTTCATAGGAGAAATCATTGATGCTTCTAGTGGTGGACATAAATGGATTTTGGTGGCCATTGACTACTTCACTAAGTGGGTGGAAGCCATACCAACTAGACAAGCTACTAGTAAAGTGGTGATCAAATTCCTGACTAAAAATATATTAACAAGATTTGGTGTTCCTCATAAGATTATTTGTGATAATTCTATGTGTTTCAAATATGAAGAGTTCACTTAATTTCATGAGAAATATAGAATAAAGGTTTCTTATTCATCCCCTTATCACCCACAAGGAAATGGCCAAGAATAATCTAGTAAAAAGAATATAATGAAGATCATCAAAAGAATGTCGAACAAAAACAAGAGATCATGGGATTCAAAGTTACCACTTGCACTTTGGGAAAATACAATTACAATTAAGAAATCTACTAGAAATGCACTATATGAACTTGTCTATGGAAAGAAATTTCATTTACCATTGAATAATTTGTTACCAGTGTACAAATTTGTGAATAAAGAATAGTGGGAGAAGGTGGACTTCATGGAAAGATAGATTTCATCATCTTGTAGAATTGGATGAGATGAGGAATCAGTCTCAAGAGAGAAATCATGAATTATAGCAGAAAGTGAAGGTTTTGTTCGACAAGAAGACCACAGAAAGGAATTTTTAGGAAGGATGGAACGTAAAAGATCAGTACAAAGGAAGACATGGAAAATTTGATGCTCTATGGGTAGGTTATTTTGTCATTATTGGTAAAGGAGGTGAGAATTCTTATCTCTTACAAGATTTAGAAGGTTGTCCTCATGAGCTTCTTATACATGGTCATTATCTTAAACCCTTATTTTCTTAAAAGGTGCAAAAGGCAATTTTTTCTTCTCCATTTGTGCAATATGTATTGTATTCCTTTGCTCTTCTAATGATCTACTTCTCCAAAGATAGCTAGGATCTTGTTGTGTCTAGGTATGAACACGCATCCCCAAAAAGAGCCACTGGTGGAACCCAGGATTTATAATCATAAGGACATGTTTAAACAATTCAGGGAAGTATATTTCATGCCCTTACTATTTGAATTTATCCTTTTATTTCATTATTTGTGCCTTTCATTTATAGTTTATGCTTACAAATATTCTAACTTATGCATTCATCTTATTAATTCATGCATTTACCCTATTAAATTTTCTATGGTTTAAATATTACATTCCATGGCCTACATTTTTTAAATTCATAAACTAGTCATTGTAAGTGTTTTTGTGGGTTATTTAATGAGTTCTACCTTTTCGCAGATCCGCTTAAACAACTAGCCTTTTCTTGAATATCGACAGCTTGCACTTTCCCTTTTTCACTGAGATGAGGATCCTTTAACCTTAAGGGAATGCACCTAGCCGACGTGTGTCCAGGTGGGATAAGAGGCATTCAAAGTGTCAGGAAAGTTAGGTTTTGATTGATGGCCTGCATGTTTCCTAAATGCATAAATTGTAGGATCTTTAACCTTAAGGCATCACGCCATAATGATGCATGTCCTGGTCCCACTGAAGTCCAAGTGGTAAAATGGATAATGCATGGTTAAAGTTCAAACATGATCTATGGTCAGCATGATGACTCCAAAGTAGAGATGCGGGATGTTTAACCTCTAAGGCAACGTGCCATAACGACACGCATCCTGGGCCCACTGATTATGAAAGAACTGGTTGTCTATTAAAACTTGGGAAGCATCAAAAGTGGGCATGATGCCTAAAATAAAAGATGCATGATTCTTACTCTTCAATTCATTACACAGTGATGCCACATGTTTTCAACCGATAGAGATGTATAAAGACATGACAATGACGGTGACAGGTTTTGAGAGTGGCGACTATGAATATGTTTGATGACAAAACAATGTGATCTTTAGGAAATGTTAAGGAAGAAGAGGATACATGCAGATACATTGTGAAGGATTCTTTTGAAGATGAAGGATACCATAGGGTGGTTAACGATGTCAAAATCCTTGATAAACATGGTGAAGTTATTCAACATGCAAAGAAATATATCCATTATCAGGAGCAATTATTTTTTATAAGCATATGGTCGAAGCACCATAATGATCACATGCAGAGATATTATTAATTGAGGGAAAATTACAAAAGACTTATTGATTCATTTATTATCATAAAACCTAAATGGTTGATAGCTAATTGTTTAGACAAGGATTTTAATCGTTCTTTTATTGTAACTATTACTATTAAGTTATTGATCCTAGGATTAGGTTTTAGTTATCAAAGGACACATCAGTCTAAAGCTTGTATGCATCCCTTGGATTTTATAAAAATAGGGATTCCAAGACCATGTGAAAGGGATATGATCATGGTTATTATATTCAGGTTGGATAGTTTTGATCAACAACTGTAACATGGACCTAAATGTAACACTTTTCCAAAATTGATAAAGATAAGTGCCCTTTTTCTCTCATTTGTAGGAATTGACTCACTTTCATTTTAAATTAGTCCCTTGGATAAAATCTATAGACTTTCTTCAAAGTGATAATTTGATGTTTCATACTCTTGATTAAGTTCATAGTTTCTATTGTCAATTGGTCTTTTCATCTTGCATGATTAAATTCAATTGATTGTGGCCACAATCAATCAGTCTATCATATGAAAAGTGATAATCAATTGAGATAACTGTGAATTTATCCTAAGTTATATGCTCATTTCATAACACCTTTGAAGTGATATGTTTCTTTTAAACTGTCTCTAGGGTTGTACATAGGATTGGGATGATTTTGACTCTATTTCCCATGATAAAATAAGGCACTGGTCTATATACATATTGGATTATGGTTATTTAGTTCATTGTTCATAGTTTTGTGATATTCTATCCATCTGTCCTTTTCAATTCACATTCATATCTACAAACATTCTCTTAATAAGTTAAAGTATTTCTATTAGCATTTTATGACACTGCTTTCAGTTAAGATTTCTTTCAAGTACCTTGCCATATTTTGAGATAAAGAAGTTTGAAGTATACTTTATCTGCTATAAAAAATCCTTGATATTTGGAGGATAAATCTAAGGTATAGACCTACCAGCCTTGGTTCTATAGAGAAATAATTGTAGAAGGTTCAGCCTTGTCTTGGGTGAAACCTTGTTAGTTAACCAAATCACTTGGGTTTCCCATCATTGGATTGGAAATTCCATAGGAAATCCAATCTGTTGATTTGAGCACCAACAGATTGGCGAATCTGTTGGGGAGATTGTTGTGAGGATAAATTTTAGAATTTTTGGTAAAGATAGGCTCTACTAGGAGAAACAACTCAAAAAAATCAGCTATTTTCCTTCTAGCAAGAAGGTGGTGACTCTGTAGATTTGATGCAATTATATATTGGTGGACTAGTTTTGTTATATTAAGTTTTTCATGTGGGGTAGAAGATCCTCGCATCCAAATCAATTTGAATTAGATTTGTACAAAGGCTTAAGAAGGGGTAAGGATTAAAATAAGAAGATGATGTATGTACCACAAATGATATACCCTAATAGGGATGATCAAGAATTTGCATGTGAATAATTCCCTAGTTCAAGTCATCATAGTCATGAGAGTAATGATGAGAATTATGATCCTTTTTCCTAAGATGATAGGGAAGAAAATGAGTCTCGGTATGATACAAGTTACAAGATGACTGAAAGAGAAAAAAAGGATAGGAAATGGGATGCTATATTTCGTGAAACAGCTAGTGTAGGCTCAGATGATGAATAAATGGTCAGGGCTCTTAAGAGGAAACCAGAGGAGATATTGAGGAAGATGAGAATACAAAGAAGTGCAATCAAATCACCAAGAGATAAAGGAGTGACTAAGGATGATAGAAATGGTGTGTACAATCCTCCTCATGAAAAATGAGGGGGGCACATTTTTAACAGTGATCATACTAATCCCTTGTTTGAAACAGATAATAGAGGAAGGCGTGAGAAAAATAGCAATGAGAATGAAAGAAATGGTCATTGAAGAAAACTAAACAATGGAAAACATAATAGCCATGAAAGTGGAATGAACCCTAATGGATCTAACCAATATGAAAATAATGGGTATCAAAATGATGGAAGAAAGTATAATGGATATCAAAATAATAGGAGGCATAAATATGGCCCAAAAGATTATGATATCAACCCAAACTTTGGACCAAGAATGAATAATCAAGGATTCTAGAATTCAAATCATCAAAACCAAAGGCATGGAGAAATCAATCAAAATGGAAAAAAAATAGAGCCCCAATGGTTTTTGGAAGATATAGACAATTAGATTTTTATGGCATAAGGGGATACCCTAATGACATAAAAAATAAATTAAGAAATACAATTCCAAAGTTTTCAGGGAATGGATCAGAATCAGCTGAAGTACATTGTATAAATTTGAAGAATGTTATCCACGAGTTTGATGAATTTAATGAGGATGTATACATGAATCATGTTGTTCAATATCTCATAGAATAGTTTGTAGAATGGTTCAAAAGTTTTCCAAATAGTTCCATATCTATTTGGTATAAATTTGTTAATAAATTCATAGAACAATTCAGTGATCATAATGACACTTATTTTGCATCACATGAATTGACAAGTATGAAGAAAAATCAAAATGATACTATGGCTGAATTCAACAAAATATTCAACAATGTTTTAAATGGGATTCCAAGAGATGTTCAACCTGTTGATGCCTTTTTGATAAATTTCCACATGGGTTCTTTTGATAGTAAGACCAATTACGAAATCAGATCTCATAAGTCATCTACTTTAGCACATGCTCTCCAAATTTCCATAGCTATTGAGAATGATAGGAAGGCATTTGGTGTAATTTCTAAGAGGGGGGACACTTGGTTGTTCAATCCAAAAGAGCCTAAGCAGGACAAGGAGGAAGATAAATTAGATAAGCTTATGAATATGGTGAAAGGCCTCCAAATGAATAATGGAAAAGATAACTTTAAGTTAAACTAGAGTAATCGACCACCATACAAAAATGACAAATATATACTGCAAGTCATGCCTTATAACACATCATCGAAGGATGGGAACCATTGGATAAATAATTACATACTCCTGATCCATTAAGAAGAAACAACCATCTTGTGGAAAGCTATCCTTGGTGTGAATCCTGCACATTACCACATTCTCCTGAGCATTGTGGTGTGGCCCAAAGATGCAAAGAGGATGATGATCAGCAACCCACAGTGAATAATTTATCGACAGATCCTATGTGGGGATATAATTATTATATCTCTTCAAATAAATACTATTACAAGGATGACCTCAATAGAGTGTACCAATATGGGTATTATCAGGAGAGGACTCCAACATTAAGAAAATTGACAGAAGAGGAGAAGAGATCATACACAATAGTTGTAGTTGAAGAAGCAAAAATTAATTACAAGTTAAGGAATAGAACAATTAATGCAGATCAAGGGAAACCTGACCAAGGAAATGATCCAAAGAGGTTTAAGCACAAAAACATTGCTCAAGAGAAATAGGTAGAACCTTGGGACTTTCTAAAAATAGAAAGGGAAAAAGTGGTCAGTAAATCTATGCCTAATGAATGTTCTTTTGTGTCTAAAGCATTATCTCAAGTTAAATTATATGTTCCTTTGTGTGAAATAGTTAAAATACCTGAATACAAAAATGAATCTTTGAAAATATTGTCTAATGTAGGTAATAAGGAAGATCTTAACCAAGAAGTAACGGATTCTCTAGTTATTTATCTAGGAACTACTTTAAACAAAAATGGAAATAAAATTGATAATTTTTATCTTACACTATTGATGAACAACAAATTGGTGAAGAATTATATGAAAGACTCTGGTGCAGCAGTAAACATTATGCCTAATGATGTAATGAAATAATTAGGAATGAATGTTGATACCAAATTTGGTAGATGTTATGCCATGGATAATAGATCAGTTCCTGTTGTAGGCATAATAAAAAATGTTGAATTTAAATTTCCTACATGTCCTGAAATGTCATATAAAATGGATATTACTGTGGTTGAAGTCCCTGCCAATTATGGGATGCTTCTATCTATACAATGGTCTATCTTAGTAGGAGGTAGTATTCAATTAGATATTTCTTATGCTTCTATTCCAATGAATGGCATGGATGTAAAAATTGACAGGGAGACTTGAAGTCCATATATTACAGAGGATGTGGAATGGAACCTGGTTACACATTTATGTTACTCTGATATGGATAACTTTCTGGTAAGTTTTTCAAAAGATGCAATGTATAATATTGAACCTAATGGGTTACATGTAGAAGTAAGTAACAATACAATTCACAAAATATATTTTGATGGTTCTTGTTGTAGGGATGATAATGGAGATGGTGTAATTTTCTTTTCCTTTGATAACAAAGTTTTTAAATATTCCTTTTTATTAGATTTTGAATGCACTAAAAATGTTGCAAAGTATGAAGCTCTATTACTTGGTTTGAGAATAGCTAATAAACATGGAATCAAATGTTTAAGCTTCTTTGGGGATTCAGAATTAATTGTTTCTCAAGTTAGAATTAAATTTGCTGTTAAATATCCTCATCTTAAAAGATATAGAAATGAAGTATGGGATTCCATAGACTATTTTGATGCTTTTCTATTAACTAGATAGATAGATCAGAGAATATCCTTGCAGATTTTATGGCTAATTTGGCATTAAATCATAATGACATCCCTTGTGAAGACATAGTCCAAGTAGAAGTTAAGACCAGGCCTATCGTACCTGACAATGTTAACAATTGGAAAATCTTTGAGTATGATAGAGATATAATCAGATTTCTAGCATGTGAGCAAGAATATAAAGATCAATTGATATACTTGAGTGCTCATGTTGATAGTGCACCGAGTGATGAACATCATTTAATTGAGTATTTTGAAGCTACTCAACTGAGTTAGACAATTAATTAAAAACACAATCAAATCACATTTATTGATTATTAGAGTATTAATTAAGGGTATACAATCATTTATAATAATTCGATACATGATCAATGATTTAAATAATTCAGAGTGAAGATCTAAGGAAGAGATCAATTGGAAAAAAGAAAGATTGTTATTTCCAAGAAAAATAAGAAGTACTAAGGTAAAAGAGACATGGTTACCGAGTTGGAAAGAAAATCTAATGGTCAAATGAAATTCACAGTTGTAATACCCCAAAATTGGCACCTTACAATTCTAATCAATTTTGGTGCATTTCTTCAAATTCTCATCATCAAAGTCCTATTGTACTAGGCAAATTCTCCTTCCTAATTGTCTTTAATTGACTT